>QEOT01009633.1:198225-211101 GCA_003123785.1 Pterocarya stenoptera
GGGGTGGGCATAAATATTATTCTATATTATTTTTGTTATTAATTGTGGTAAAAAAAAATTGACATAGGCCTGTAATTTCAGCAAAACCAAAGTGCAAGTCTTAAAAGCAGAAAAGTTGGAAATTCCAGGCTTAGAAAAACAAAAGTATCAAAGCATAGGGAGTGTCTGTTATTTTCCTTTTATTAAATGCTGTCCATTATTTTTTTTCCTTCTGGATAAGGACATGATAACGTCTTTTGATGCAGCTTAAAAAGCATCTTGTTACTGCTAGCTATGTTGATGCATCCATGTCCATGTTAGGAGAAAAGGCTAAGAGTGCTGGTATTACCATTCTGGGTGAGATGGGTCTGGACCCTGGAATAGGTAATTCAAACAATTGTTGATAAGGATTCTTCACTATAAAGTATCTTCTTCAGAATGGCATAGTTCTTATGAACACAGATGAATCTGTGCTGATTTACTGACTGCCAGATGCATGACAGCTTCATACATAAAATTTACTTCCACAATATCCTTCATCACAGCCTTTTAGTGTTATATAAGAGTTTTTTATGTCATGCTTTCTGTATAATGTTCCAACATAATGATTCATCCCAACTTTTGGAGACAAGGTTTGTTGGCATATTCTCAATTGTAATTGTGGTTGTTGATGAAATAGATCATATGATGGCAATGAAGATGATTGATGAAGCTCATGCTCGAAAGGGGAGAATAAGGTCTTTTACTTCTTACTGTGGGGGACTCCCTTCCCCAGCAGCTGCCAACAACCCTTTAGCATTTAAATTCAGGTACTTGTTGAAACTACATGAATTCAAATATTCATCTTCTTTGACTTTTTTGAAACTCACTAAACATAAGAGCCTTTTTCCATGTTGGGGAGAGAAAGTGTTTGGTAATAACTAATAACTTTTCATATAATATTGTGTGGCTCGGTGGCTGTCAGCTGCATGTTGGTTAGAGATACTAAATGGGGTTTGGATGTGCTGCGATCGATGGATGTTTAAATATAGTTAACTAAGGCTGCAAACGAATTGAGTGGAGACGAATTCAAACAAGGGTACTTGAGCTCGATCAGCATATGTACTCGCTCGAACTCAAATATCCTTGTTCAAACTCTATTCATTAACCATTAATGTTGTTTGAATTCGGCTCGTGCTCGACTAAAAATAAACGAACGACACGAGCTCGAGTAGATTGAGCTTGAACTCGATTTTTGTTTTGAAATTTTTTATTCTTATCTTTTATTAATATAAAATAAAATTGAATTTTACAAAAAATTCAAACCATTTGTCTATTCAAGCAAATAGTTTTAATTGAAAAATTATTATGATATTACTTTTTATAAAATAAAATAAATTATAGTTATAAATTAAAAAAAATAATACATAAGATAAATGTAATAAACTAAACCATCTAATATATATAGATAACATAATAAATCAAAAGTTCTAGTTTTATAATATATTATCATTAAATATAATTTAAAAATATAATATAGCATACATTACTAAATATTATATTTATTAGTGTATTAAAAGCATATGATATAAATATATAGTTATAATACATACATTATTGTACATATATTACACAATAAAAATATAATAGTATGCAATCATAAATAATAAGTAATAGTTATAACTTACAAATGTGTTATCATTTATCTAGTATAATGAAAACCATATTGTGTATAAGGTTAATGATATAATTCTTTAATTAAAAAGAAATACCATCATGTTATGTTATGATGTGCATTATATGTACGAATTATAGTTAATCTATTAAAGTTAATTTGGTAATTGTTTCAAGTAAATGCGTATTCATTCATTCATTTATTACCATATCAATAGGCTATGATCTATGTAACAATTAGAAATTAATATATAGCATTAATGTTATATACATAATACATAATTAACTAAGTTTATAAAATAAATAAACCGAGTCAAGCCGAGTTTATACGAGTTTTGCCCGTTTAATATTCGAACCAATATTAGTATTTACAAATATCTCATTTATTAAATGAACCAAATTTGAACCAATTATATAGGAGCCAAGCTCGAGCTGTTCAGAAGCTGCTCTGTTCATTTGCAGCCCTACAGTTAACATAAAGTTTTATGTGCTTCATTTTAAATGTGAGTGCATGTCTGGCACGTAACACATGTAGGCATATATTTTCAATGAAGAATGTGTGAATTGGTATAAAATATAGAACTGGTGAAATAATGAGTGAGATATCAAACGCACCATAGTTTTGGCAATATTGTTTAAGTGTTGTACATAAGTGATGCAACCTTTAATTAATGATTATATCCTCACCTGTACAAGAAAACTGAACCCAACAACTACGAATAGGATTAATTCCTGGAGTATTTCCCCTATCTTTCTCCATTGATTATGACTTTTTCCAAGCTACTTGAGAAAGATGACATTGACGAGTAGTTTCCCCACACACACAAGCAGTAGATATTTCTTGCTTGTCTCTCACAGACATGTATCTCTTATCAATTGCTTTCCCTACTGGTATTATATTTTAACCTCTATCTCTAAGCATTACAGCGGCTTGCTCACTTTCTTATCAACTTTTCCAGTTGGAATCCTGCAGGAGCTATTCGAGTTGGGCAAAATCCTGCCACCTATAGGTCTCATGGTGAAACTTTAAATATTGATGGTAAGCTGTAAGCATCAGGATGTTTCTGTTCTTTATGTTTCTTCATAATTGAACATTTCACATGCACTCATATATTGTTTATTAAACATAGGACTGATCTATCAGAAAGAATAGAGAATTTCCTTAGCTGTATCTTTGAAACGATTTTTATTTTTATTTTTTATATACATATATTCAATGATTCACTTTGAGTTACAAATTTGCAGGGGACAATCTTTATGATTCAGCTGTGAGACTTCGGCTACATGATTTTCCAGCTTTTGCACTGGAGTGTCTTCCTAATCGTAATTCACTAGTTTACGGGGAAGTGTATGGAATAGAACAGGAAGCATCAACCATATTCCGAGGAACCCTTCGCTATGAAGGCATGACAAATGTTTGATTTGGGCTTCTACTATTCCCAATGCCAGTTATTACAATTTTATAACCTAATGCTAAGTTGCATTGGGATGGTCATCTATTGTGAATCTCAAAATTTTTAATAAATCAAACCTGAATATTATTTTGAGTATAATATAACACTTCTACCCATATTTGAAAATGGACACAGATTTATAGTAGGGAATTCTCAGGAAAAGAATGCAGAAACTAATCCTCTATTATTTTGCACAGGATTTAGTGAGATAATGGGGACACTAGCAAGAATTGGTATGTTCAGTACGGAAGCTCATCCAATTCTTAAGGGTGAAAAGAGAGCGACATTCAGAACATTTTTGCTTGAACTTCTTAAAATTAAAAGTGAAGGTGTGGATGGACCTTTGATAGCAGAGAAGGATATCGCTGAAAGGATTGTCACACTTCAATTTTGCAAAGATCAAGGAACTGCAGTAAAGGCATCCAAAACTATCATGTAGGCCACCAATAATATCTTTTTATATATATAGTTAGTAGTTCTTTATTTTATGCTCAAGCTCACAGAAAAATGTCATCTAAAGAACATAAAAATTTTAAGTGACTAAAGTTGTTTTGCATATGGAATAGATTTTTGGGATTTCACGATCATACAGAAATTCCTGTTTCCTGCCAAAGTGCATTTGATGTTACTTGTTTTCGCATGGAAGAGAGGTTAGCCTACTCCAGCTTAGAACAGGTATATTTCATATTTGTAATTTAAACCGAGTCTTTAGGTTATTCTTCTCCAAAGTGCACTTGTTGTGATTTGACTATACATATTATAATTTTTTAGTCAAAGTAGTACTAAACTATAGCAACTTATGCGATTAATGACGGACCAGGATATGGTGCTTTTGCATCATGAAGTGGAGGTAGATTTCCCAGATGACCAAATAACCGAGAACCATACAGCCACATTATTGGAATTTGGAAGGACAGAGAATGGAAAAACTACTTCTGCTATGGCTCTCACTGTTGGTATTCCAGCAGGCATTGGTGCTCTGGTACGTCAGATATCTCTGTCCTACTTCATGATCCAAGCTAAGGCTTTAACAAAATCTATGTTATGTCTGTTGTTGAAGCTCTTACTAGAAAACAAGATCAAGACAAGGGGCGTCTTGAGGCCTATTGTACCTGAAGTTTATACGCCAGGTAATTGCAATATACTTGTTTGGTTCTAGTTTGTACTTTACAACAGATACAGATGTCTGACATTGCTGCCATCGCCCCCTTGACTGCAAAGATGACTAGCAATGTTTGAAATGTTTAATCACTAAAAAATGACTAAGAAAAAAGAAATTTGAGGTGTGCATGGATGTTAAATGACCATCTTGAGCATGTGTCAAACGTATACAACTGACTATATTTGTTTTATTGCACTGCAGCACTGGATTTCTTACAGGCCTATGGATTGAAGTTTATGGAGAAGATCGAGTAACAGATCATTACCTTGACTCTCTCCTCTTTTCTGAAATCTACGTTGATTATCTCTTGTATTGATATAGTTGTCAAACTCACGAAAATTCAGTTCAAAAACAGAATCAGACCATATGTTTTTAATGTTGTTGCGGCTGCACAATAATGAAATAAATTCGGGTGAAACTGCTGGAATGACAAAACCTCTGTGGATCCTAGATGTCAGGAGAGATTGTCTGATCCTGAAAGAACAACCATGAGTTTGTACAACTTGGGAACGAAGTAAGTGGACAAACTTGTGTAAACAACGTAGAGGAAGCTGCACACTCAAACACTAGGGATCGTACACAAAAAATAAAAATAAAAAAATCAAACAAACTGTTGTTGGGCAAGGGGCTCTTGACCCACGACTATGGCTATGGTCTCTAGACCTCTAGAGACCCACAAGCTCTCTAGACTCATGAGACATACGGTCATGTCTCTTGAAGTAGTGAGATTGCCACACCTTCAAGATGGACTACTCCAGTAGATGCCTCACTTGGATGGTGAGATTCCTCCAGGGATTTTTTGTAAGGGAAGAGAAGCGAGTAGAGGGAGAGAGTTAGAGACAAGGGAAATTTGTATATTATGATTCTGGTTGATTTTCTCTTACACAACTTACTGCTATATAACGGAATGCACACCACAGAGCACTCATAGACTCCACCAATGAAAGGCACTACAGGTTCTAACAGAAAAATGGTAAAACAGTCAAAAGAAACATACACATATTGCTACAGGCCCTAATGGGCTAACAAGGAATTAAAGGTTTAACAAGACTAAGGCCAACGACATACAACCCAGCCCCCTATTCATGCAGATCCCGTCCACCACGACTTCGGCCCACATCAGCCCATCTCTCTACACTTGGCCCTGGTCTGGAGTGTGACATGTTTCCACTGGTCAAAAGACCTTTCCCGCAAGGTGGGAGTACTCTTCCTTCAGCTGATTGTAGGGCTCCCATGTCGCATCCACAACTTGCTGCCATTGCCACCGAACCAGCAGCTCCACTGGCAGCTGGTTCTTCCACTTCTGCACAAGGCGGGCCAACACTTCCTTGGGCTTAGGCTTGAGGATGCCTTTAGAATCGACTGGGGAAGGGTTGAAAGGACAGTGATCCTTTCCTCTACCTTTTTTTGCAATTGCGACACATGAAAAATGGTGTATGGTTGAGGTCGGCAGTAGCTAGAGGTGGTAGGCCACCATGCTTATTCTCTGTGAGATCTGAAACGGGTTGAAAAAACGAGGCACCAGCTTAAGATTCTAGCAATGGGACCCCTAACAGCTGACTGTATGGTTGCAATCTAAGGTAAATAGAGTCCCCTATCTCAAAATTTTGTTCATTTCTTTTGAAATCAACCTATTTCTTCATACGTTCTTGTGCTCACTGTCAATAATTAGAGTGTATGGTCTTTGGTTTGTAGATCTGCATCCACAGCTTCCACCTTGGTAGTTCCATGGATATACGGGATGATTTTGGGGGGTGCATAACCATAGAGAGCCTCGAATGGGGTCATACTGATGGATGAATGTTGAGAAGTGTTGTACCACCACTCGACTAGGGGTACCCACTGGGCCCATTCCTTAGGCTTGTCTCCCACAAAGCTTCTTAAGTAAGTTTCCAAATACCTGTTGACAGAATCGGGTTGTCCATCCGTCTTGGGGTGGTAAGCCGTGCTAAAAGCCAATTGGGTGCCCTGGGAATTGAACAATTCACGCCAAAACAAGCTAGTGAAGGTGTTGCCTCTATCAGCAATGATTGAGTGTGGCATCCCGTGTAATTTAAAAATGTGTTTATGGAATAGTTGGGCTACACTATTTGCTGAAAAAGGGTGGGTCAGGGCAGTGAAATGGGCATATTTGGTGAGTCTATCCACCATTACCCACAAGCTGTTGTACCCCTGGGAAGATGGAAACACTTTTACGAAATCCATGGTTATATTGGACCATGGTTGGGAGGGAATGAGAAGAGATTGCAATAGGCCATTGGGCTTGGATTGCACTACCTTCACACTTTTGCACACCTCGCATTCTCTGATGTACTTCTTAATGTTTGCCTTTAGCCCAGGCCAAAACAATTCTCTCTTGATTCTGTGTAGTGTCTTGTCATACCCTAAGTGTCCCCCTAAGGGACTGCTGTGAAGTAGCTTTAATAGTTTCTCCCTTGTGCCCTCATGACTAGATACCACTAGCTTTTGTTTGTAATATAGCAATCCCCCTTTTACTGAAAAATTTTGTGGTAGAGTGCCCTTCCCTTGTAGAGAGATTAATTCTTCTGTATAAGGGTCATTAGCATAACCAGATTCTACTTCCTCACACCAATCAATCGTAGAAATGGATAGGGCTGAAAGATTAACTCCTACCTCCTTTTTATTTATTTATTTATTTATAGGTCCACATCCTATTTAACCCCTCAACCTTCCAAGAGAGAGCACAAGCTACCTTATTTTCTTGCCCCTTTTTAAATTCTACCACCAAGTCATACCCTAACAACTTTGAGACCCACTTTTTGTTGCACATGGGCTCTAAATTTCTGTGCTAACATATATTTAAGGCTTTGATTGTCAGTCCTAACTATAAAGGAGATTCCTAAGAGGTAGGGTCTTCATTTTTGCACTCCAGCCACTAGAGCATAGAGATCTTTCTCATAAGTTGACCAAGCCAAAATCCTTCCCTTGAGAGCATGATTGAAATAGGTTATAGGCCTTTTTTTTTGTTTTTTTTTTGCATTAACACAATTCTAATGGCCCCACCCAAGGCATCACACTATCACAAAGGATGCCGAAAAATATGGTAAAGATAAAACTAGTGGTTGCATGATTGTTGTTTTTAGCTTTTGGAATGTCTTCTTAGCTTCAAGGGTCCAGGTGAATTGGTTCTTTTTTAACAAACTTGTTTGTGGCCCTACTATCCAACCATAGCCTTTTATGAACCTTTTACAGTTCCCTATTAGCCCCAAAAAAACCCTAAGAGATTTTAGAGAGGAGGGTAGTGGCCATTCCTCCTCCATTGCCTTGATTCCTTTTGGGTCAGCCTTTACTCCATTTGCAAATATGAAGTGGCCCAAGTAAGCAATTTCTGCACTTGCAAACTTGCACTTAGAAAGTTTGGCCAACAAGCTATGTTGCTTTAGAACTTCCAAGGTCAATTTTAAGTGCCCTACATGTTTTTCTACCAACTTACTGTAAATCAGAATGTTATAAAAGAAAAGTACAATAAACTTCCTCAGGTAAGGCCTGAAAATCTCATTCATTAAACTTTGGAAGCTAGAGGGGGCATTGGTCAACTCAAAATGTATGACCAAGAACTCATAGTGTCCCTCATGAGATCTAAAAGTTGTTTTAGGGAAGTCTTCAGCCTTTACCCTTATTTGGTGGTATCTTGAATGCAAATCCAACTTAAAAAACAACACAATCCCACTCAATTCATCTAACAATTCTTCAACAATTGGTATAAGATATTTATCCTTCATTGTCACCTTATTTAATGTCTGATAATCTACACACACTCTTCAAGAGCCATTTGTCTTCCTTACTAATAACATAGGAGAGGAATATGTATTTTGACTAGGATTAATCACCCGTGTACTCAGCAGCTCCTTGACAATCTTTTATATTCCATCTAGAATACCTATATAGCTTCACTAACACATGAGGGGTGTTGGGAATTAGGTTGATGGCATGATCCTGATTTCTATGTGGGGGTAGACCCTTGGATTTACCAAACACATCCTAGTGTTGATTGAGTAGTTCCAGTATAAGTTGGGGTATGTTTTTAGGCTAGGAACTTCTTCCTCCATTAACTAAAACAATAGCCCCCCTTTATTTTCCAATTTTTTGTGCTTATAGAGTCGCCCCCCCCCCCTCGGCAACGGCCCTCCAAGGTTTTTAAAGGGCTAAGCCCCTTGAGTTTGACTGATCTACTTGTGTATTAAAATCCCATGGAAAGGTGTGCGAAATTCCACAAAATAGGCCCCAATTTTCTCAGCCACTGCACCCCTAAGGCCATGTCACAGCCTGCAAAGACCAACACATGCATTACAATAGTAAACACAATGCCCTGCACCTTAAATTGCACCCCCATTACATTTCCATTTAGTTGTAATCAACTCACCATTAGCTATCTTCACCCTAACCTTCTCAGATTCATCGAGGGGCAAATTTACTTTTAACAATTGATGTGTCTAAGAAGTTATGTATTCTCCCAAAGTCTATGAGCACTGTCACTTCCTGATTTCCCATCCACCCCTAACTCTCATGGTTTTGGGCCATTGTGACCCTATTATGCATGCAAAGAGATTTTAGGTTGGGCCTCATTTTGCTCTGCTTCCTTTCCTTCTCCTGGGTTAGGTTCCTCACTCAATTCAGGTTCCTCCACCCAACACTCCTTTACCTCTTCAATTAAGAATAATTCAGGATGTGAGAATATGTGAGCTGGATTCCATTTGAAATCACAGTAATAATATAAGCCATTGTCCATTCTTTCCTTCATTTGGTACTGATTGATTTTCTAGGTTGGCAGTGAGGCCATGTACAGTCACTTAGGGCCTAATAAGGAGTTTGTGGAAGGGGTTTTTAGCAATCTTGGTTCAAGGTTAGGTGTAGGACTCTTCCAACTTCTCCTAGTGACTCCTAGGTGTTCTTGGATTTTTGCTAACCTATAGGTAGTGAGTAAATTATTAGGATTGAGCATCCTCACAGGGAGCCTAATATCATCTCTAAGGCCATTTAAAAAACAACTCTTGTAGGAATTAGACAACCCTTTTAGGCGATTGGACAAGGCCTCAAATCTAAAATTGTACTCCTTTACTGTCCAATTTTGTTTCAGTCGACTTAGGGATTCCATAGGATCACCATAAGAGTTAGGTCCAAACCTAGTTAGCAAGGCTCTAGTGAAATCCTCCAAATTCCTTAAGTTCCTCGAATCATCTAAATCTTGGAACCAAATTAGAGTTTGTCCTTTCATATAGAAGGAAGCAAGTCTCAACTTTTGTTGGGGCAGTGTATTATAGAAGGAGAATAAATGATTGACCTTATATAGCAAGTCATTGAGATATTCCCCATTAAAACTAGGAAAATCTATTCTCATTGACCTTGGATATGTTTCTCCTACAGGTTCAAAAGGCTCATCTCACCGTGGTGGTGAATTGGAAGACTCTCCATAGTGTGCAAACTGTTGTTCTTCTTCTGCAACTCCACTATCAATGCAATTCCACTGTCAAGGCAACCAGTTGTTGGATCACAAAATTATTTTGGTGCTTCAAAGCTAGCATCTCAATCTCCATGGTTTTGATTTGAGAATTAGTGGCCTTCTTGAGATTAGTCATCCCCTCCTGAAGCTGGTTCATCGTAGTTCCTTCAAGATGGACTATTCCAGTAGCCTCACTTTGAGGGTGAGATTCATTCAAGGGTTTTTTTGCAAGGATAGAGGGAGAAAGAGTGAGTGACAAAGAAAATCTCGTATATTATGATTTTGGATAATTTTCACTTACACGACTTATTGCCATACAACAGAATGCACACCACAAGGCACTCACAAACTCCACCAATGAAAAGCACTACAGGTTCTAACAAAAAAAATGACAAAACAGTAAAAGGAAACATACAAATATTGCTAATGGGCCCCTAATGGCTAACTGGGAATTAAAGGTTTAACAAGGCTTTAACAAGACTAAGGCCCACGACGTACAGCCCAGACCCCTATTTGTGCGGATCCCATCCACCAAGACTTCAGCCTACATCAACCCATCTCTCTACACTTGGCTTTGGTCCAGAGTGTGATAGAGACCCACAATCATGATTGTGACTTTCTGGACCAGGAGACAAAGGAAAAAGAAGCAAATGAAGAAAAAGAGAAGAAGGAAGAGAAACAGAAAAATGGAGAAGTTGGGCGATTGGGAGAATGAATGAAGGATTCATTAAGGTCTTTTAATTTATAGTATATAACTTTTAAGCGGACTAGCAGGTAGCTAGGTATCCCACTTGCTGAAAGGTTAAAATATGTAATATTCCATAAATATAGCCCGTTGGGCAGGCGGCTTTCTTGCTAGTTTCCAGTAGACTAGATGAGCCATAGTTAGTGGTGGATCTAGAGGCAAGGCCCACTGCCCCTCAAGAATTTTGAAAAGAAAAACCATATTATTTTTATTTGAATTCACAATACACTTAAAAAAATTGAATTTTTCTTAAAAACCTCAAATTTTGGCTCTAGAAACTTTTTAATGTCAAAAGATATGTTAAAAAAACTCATAGCATGTAATCTTTTTCTAGTATTCTTTGGGTCTCCTTCAAGATTTTTCTTATTATTTAGCCCTAACTTTTTTTCACAATCCTACCATTATCCCTCTAAGCTAACGATAAATATATTATTAATGCTTGATTGCCTGATTTGGATAGTGAGTTGATATGAAATGAAATAAAAGTTAAAAGTTAAATAAAATATTGTTAGAATATTATTTTTGTTTTGAGATTTGAAAAAGTTGATTGTTTATTGTATTTTGTTTGGAAGTTTGGAAAAATTGTAATGATTAGATGACATGACATGAAATAAGTTGAGATGATTTCACTATCCAAATAAGGCTATTTTTTTTTTTAATTTTTTGAACAGAGAAAACTCATTCATTTTTAACATAGATGTATATCATATATCTCTAAGACTCTAATTGATAGATATACTGATAACATATTTTATATTTCAAGTTATGTTTATAAAATTCTCGTAACAATATGAAAAACGAAAAATATTTTTAATATTCATATTCACCCCCCCCCCAAAAGAAAATACAATCGTACAGATAAATTTTGTCGCCACGCCACTAGTCCAAGTGACCCGCTGCCCAATCCTATGTAATGGCAGGAATTAGCAAGCATAAAAGATATCAGTCGATTTTCAAAGGAATTAGCCAATTTGTGTCAACAAGAGAGGATAAAACAAAATGTCATTGTGGAATACACTTCTCGTGGAGCCACACACAAGTGGTTAAATCACTGAAGCATTCTTATATTCACATTGGAGACTTTATAAATCAGTTGAACATCTTGACAAAGTATGCAGGCTTGACCATTGAGATCTAAACATCAAAATTATTCAAGCCAGGAAAGCAAGAAAAAAAAATACAACAAATGAGGCTAGGCATTTCTAGATGAATTAGAGCTATATGACCAAAACAACCAACAACATGAGTACATTTTTTTTTATAGGTAAACAATTATATTATATTAATACGAATAGGCAAAGCCCGAGTACACAGGTGGTATACAAGAGATTACACCTATTTAGGGGGAATAAATAGAAAAAAGAAAAGTATGAAAATCGAGGCCATTGAAATCTATAGCTTTGGCCCAAAGAAAGAGAGTTCTCATAAAAAGTAATCTAATCTCATCCAAAGAGCACTCCCTATCTTCAAAAGTCTGGTCGTTTCGTTGCTACCAAATACACCATAGAAATTTGTGGAATACCGTCGAGGTTCGGCCAACAAGCTAGAAGTTCGACTACTGTAGCAGGCATAACCTAGTTTAGCTCTACCCGTTCGAATATATTAGCCCATAATGCTCTAGCGATCTCGCAGTGTAGTAGAAGATGGTCCACAATCTCACCACTTTGCTTACACATACAATACCATTCCACAACTATCATCCAGCGCTTCCGTAAGTTATCCATCATCAAAATCTTTGCCAGAGAGGCTGTCCATGCAACAAATGCCGTTCTAGGAGGGGCCTTATTTCTCCAAATTCTTCTCCATGGAAAGAGATTACTATGTGGTTGTGTGAGGGCGTCATAGAAAGAGTGAACTGAAAAAAAAAAAAAAATCTTTTCTAGCAGGTAACCACCACAAAGTATCAACTCCTTGATTGCTCGATCTCATAGAGTATACGAGTTAGTAGAATTCTACAAAATTGTTGAGTTCCCAATCTTGGGCTGCCCTAGTAAAGCTCACATTTCACTGTAGTAAATCACCATCCCTTTATAAGGTCCACCACTGAAGTTTCTTTTGTACGTACAAGTATGAATACTGTGGGGAATAAGTCTTTAAGAGCTCAATCTCCACACCATATATCATGCCAGAATTTAATTCTTGAGCCTTCTCCCATCACAATTCTAGTATGCCGAACAAAGACGTCCCACCCTCATCTAATGTGCTTCCATAGACCCACTCCATAAACCCCACTTACCTCCTTAGTACACCCCCCTGCCCGTAAAGGCTCCATATTTGTAATCAATTACCGACTTCCATAAAACTTCATGTTCCATATTATAAAGCCAAAGCCATTTTCCAAGTAAAGCCTGGTATCATGCAGTTTCTCAATACATGATGCCACACTCAGGGATTGGGAAAAATGATAAAAAAAAAAAAAAAA
>QEOT01009633.1:214954-280771 GCA_003123785.1 Pterocarya stenoptera
GGGGGGGGGGGGGGTCATTTCAGTATTGTCATTTCAGCTTTAGAAGTTTCCTACCAGCTCAAACCCACCCAACCGTGTTTACGAAATCTTTCAGCTGCTTCACCAAGACCAGATTGTGTCTATTTGCTTTAGCATCCGTCAAAAAATTTTCTTGGTGGACCCTATAAATTTATGCTATAGGATTATATAACTAAGAAACAATCCAAGACATCAGCTGCTTTTCCACTTCTGCCCAATTATGAACCTTCGTCACAAGAGGATGTTGATTGACAGACTCCGTCTTGCACCAAGGATATGAGTTCTCATAATCAAAAAGTAGAACCCTGATTCCAATTTCAGCGCACTCAATAGCATATCTTGGATTGTCATCAATCAGGACGTTAGCTCCCAAGGACCTGCCCAATACAATTCAATTTCTGCAGTAACATACACTGTACTTAAACAGCCTATTCATGTTTGAAGAAGTAGGTTTTATAGCAATGAATTCAGAAAGATTTGAAGATACAGACAATGACGTGATTTGTAGGCATACCTGCATATTTCTGACTTTGGCCTAGACACCCCATCCAAAGCGAAATGATTGCCAAAGTGAATCTCCTGAAACAATCCTGGATAATGCTTCTCAATCCAATCAATGGTATGGTCCTTGATTGCATTCTGCCGAGACCTGGTTATGCACGTGTATGTTCCAAAGATAAAGTTAGTTAATGTAATCCTAATGCCACATTGGGATAATGAATAACTCACATAGAGTGAGCTATAAAATCAGTCATCACTATTTTTTTTTTCTACAAGTAAAGATAAACATGATTGCTAAGTCCTACATATGCTACTATATTTTTCTAATCAAGCTCGTTATTGAACTTCAATAGTTTGCAAAGGCAGGTCCTTTCTACTATCAAACCTTAGCATGCATGGGGGAAGGGCATTTTTCGGTATACATCCAAACAAAAGGGTGGATGTTGACCATTGCGCAATTGAGTGTGCGTATCGATTCTGGGTTTTATGTATTTATTTTAACTTGCAACTTTCCTACATATGCTACTTACAGAGTGAAACTGGACTTTTTCTTATATCTTTGTCTCCTAGATAGAGGTCTCTCTTATATACTTTGGGTGAACTTATGTTCTGCCTTTTGCACTTTTTAATAAAGAATTCATACTTCTTAGAAATTATTTTAAAAAATATGTGAAACTGTGGTTTATAAGTGAATATAGAGAAGCTTCAAATTAACCATTCTTTCTCTCGGTCGATACAGTTTTTTTTATTGGTGCTGGGTGTCCGGGAACAGCATCCCGACTAATTCCAGAGGTGCACAAGCCCTAGGCAAGGAGTTTCCCACAAGTGCACCTAAGGTAATTCAAGGGAAAAATCCTCCAGTCCGATAGCCCCTAGAGACTGTTTGCACCCAAGGGGATTTGAACCTTAGACCTTGGGGGAGCATACCCCCAAGCCCAAGACCTTTACCTCGGTCAATACAGTTAATCCTCAATTTAAAAAATTATGCACGTTAAAAGAAGTTTGATATAATAATACATACGTCACAACTGATAGGTTGCAGAATCTTGATAATGTATGGAGGACCCTCCGAGCACCTGGGATAGGATGAATCCCTGTCTTGAAGTATGGTGTTTTAAAGAACTCGTGGACACGGATATCAGCTGTCACAATAAGCAGACATTTTTTAATCAGTTCAATGATGCACTGCCTTAAAAAGATTTTCTAACGCAAAAATAGCTGATAGTTTTAACAAGATGAAGCCAATAAATCTGCTTCAGTGGCATCAATGAGATTTTTTCTCAAATCATCTTTAAGACAATTGTCAATTTATCAAAAAAAAAAAAAAAAAACAAAAGGGACATTCGTCAACTAGGTACTCTCCCCTAAACATTGCATGGATCTCAAAAGACAAGGAAAATCCATTCCTCATTTATCAAATTCTTAGTACATACAAATCCAAATGCAAAAGGAATTAGAAAAGAGTTTTAACAACTAGTACACAACATTAAAAGGAACCCTTCATCCAAATTGCACGATATGCATCATACAATGAACTTGATAACAGCCAAAAGAGAACAATACTATAAGCAAAACTAATATTGTCAAACATTTTTGAAGTGAACTTCACCCGCAGATGCATATTCCAAAGACTAAGGGTGGGTTTGGATGTTGAAATGAGTTGAGTTGAGTTGAGTTGAGATGATAAAATATTGTTAGAATATTATTTTTTAATATTAAAGTTATTTTGAAATTTGAAAAAGTTGAATTATTTATTATATTTTGTATTGAGATTTGAAAAAGGTGTAATGATGAATTGAGATGAGTTGAGATGAGTTGGAATGAGTTTGGGATCCAAACGCACCCTAAGAATTAGTAAAGCAGAAGTTAATTATAGAATAGGATGCACAAATTCAATTCATGGTTATATGCGCCAATACCTTCATCACGGGAACAGTTCCATATCTGAAACAGAAATGAAGTATGCATCAGAATACATAAAAGAAATATGCACACATTTCTCCAACCATTGAACTGATTGAAGTTATAACCATATCGAAATTGCCAGTAAAAACTGTGGCACACAGACTTGAGTATTCAATGCTAGAAATTGCAACGGAAACACTATTACTAGACAATTCATGACATGAACCTGCATGCAATAAAAGCACTTCTCATACAACAAAAGAGTATAATTTACATTAGCACACCTACTTCTGGCATATCCAAAGGAATTTTTTATAAGTAGAACACCCCGGGTCCCAGAGGAGTTCAACTCTGACAAACAGTCCAGCAAAAAATGAGTAAGGTTATACTATGTCATTGTAACACAATTGTGCTCTACAATCATGAAGGTTGTGATTATAGTTACCCAAACTAATAAAGTAGTTCATACCTCTAGAAGGATCCTTCAAGAAAATTGTATTGATCAGAAATCTCAAGGTTACCCTTAGGAATTGTTTGATACGTCAAGCTTTATTGATAATTAAAAACGGCATTACCCAAGTACACAGGAAGTGTGCACGGGATATAAACTTAATCAGAAAAAAGAGAGAATACAAGAAAATTCCGAAAGATAGATATAGCAGCACAATATCAAGCTATCATCCAATGGTATAGGGTTCAAAATAAGAGATCACTGTCCTTTCTTAATCCTCACAACCAAAGCAATTAGAGACATACAATTTCTACCGATATCTGATAATGAAAAATTCAAGAAGCTGTCAAAAAATACCTTGAAGAACTCATAGACATGATACTCGGAAATTGAATGGTTTGAAAAGTAACGATCAGCAATAAATCTGTTCAGAGCAGACACGAAGTTTCCCAGAACTGCTTATACACACAGCAAAGGAAAAATACGTAAGTAAACAAATATAGAGATAATTATTAGAATTACATTTAACGGGTCCTTAGAAGTCACCCCCGGGATTGTGATTTTGTTCTCGGACCAATAAATAAAAAAAGGGGTCCTTCGAAGTCAGCAGAAAACCAGAGTGTAGCCCAGATAAAATGGTCAACTGAAACATATCGAAAGTTTTCATCTAGGAGATCTTCCAAATGGATTAAACAAAATATGAAGGTAATCAGTCATTCAAATCATTTTATATTGATAATGAAAGAAGAGGTGACAATCAATCATTCAAGATATAGTGGTCTGTTATGGAGACATATTGAGCAGGTAATGCTACAAGCTATAGTGGAACTTTACTTTCTTTGCATATAAGGATATACATTCACTCATAATGTAGGAGTATAAATGAGAATAAAATTAATTTATAAAGTAAATTGCTGAAGATTAATAGTTCTTTAAGGGTGTTAAAAAAATTGTTATTTGGGGGAAAAAAAGAAATTACCCTCATCCACATCAACGGCGACAACAATTTTATCGGGCAAATGATGGTCAGGGAATCCAAGAGGGCTTCCGTGGTGGGATGCCCCATGTTGTTGATTTTGGTTTGCAGTGACAGTGGCATTATGAGGACTAGCAGTGCCGTCCTGAAGACCAATCTCGAGATCACGGACAGGGAGCAACTGCAGGTACTGCGGAGCGAATGCACGGGGACCCATTCCCTTTGCTTTTCCCTTTCCTTTGTGAAAAGCAATGGAGTCAATATTATCTTCGTCCCTCAAGCAACCTTTGAGATTGAGGGCGAAGCCATTAAAGCCAGTGCCAATTGCAACCCCTCCTCTTCCTCCCGGTCCTCGACCTCGTCCACTTCCATTGATAAAAGTGGCACAAGAGTGAGGATTCAAGGCGTTCCATTGAAATCCCTTATACAAAACCAAGAAAAGGGGGGGATCATTGCGGATTATATGACAACTACTACTACTGATTGTATAATAACCCATAATATGTTGAGCAGCAAACATGCAACTACTGTTCCTTCTGATCCTTAACATCAACATTAACATAACGAGTTCTAGACAATTCTTTCCCTTCCAAATAAATCCGCCAAAAACAACTCGCTAGGAACTCCAGACCCTTAATCCATCAATCAATCAACCAAACAGTCCCATCTTTTCCACATACTTCTTTTATTACTCCCGGAAATAGTATTAATCATAATATAGCGATCCACTTCCACTATGAACAAGAGAGACGACAATCGTGAAACCGAAAGAGATCAGAGGGATACAAACACAAATATCGGAGATACATATACAATGAATCTCCAAACCGACAACAAGAAAAATATACCCCTTTGTTAAAAAAAAAAAAAACAAAGGAAACAAAGAGAAAAGGAGCGAAACAAAGACGAATTAATTAATCACTGGTTCAGGCGAATATCCTGGCCTGATTTCCCCTTTTTCCTCTCTCTCTCTCTCTCTCTCTCTCTCACACTCATACACTCCTTGCCTCTTTCCTTTCGTTGCCTTGCCCTAAATTAATCCAGATTCCATTTTAAAGTATCCATCCCTTCATTTCCGCACCTTCCTTTATATTTAATGGCTTTTTGTAATTTGTGGTGGGTGATACTTTCTAACTTTCGATCGAAGATGTGGTACCCAACTTCCAAGCAACCACATATTTCATCCCTATAATTGAAAACACGTGCCCTAAACCATTAATTTGGGAGAGTCGTGAGCGGTTGTATTCCCCCTTTATATAATTATATATATATATTTATATAATATATATAGGGAAATGCTTATTGCACTGATGATTTTTTTTTTTAATTTTTTAATTTTTTTACTTAATAATTAAGAAAATAAATATTATTTAATTTATATATTTTTTTATAAAAAAAAGTATTTAAAAATGTAAAAAAAATACTTGAAGGAAATGAAAAAAATAAACTCTAAAAATACACTGCATCGGTTCACCAACGGTTGGGACCATCGGTCGGAGTAGCACTATCCATATATATATATATAATTTTTTTAAAGAGAAATTTTACTTATTATTCACACAACTCATATCAATATATAATTTGTTATTTTTATCTTTTTATTTAAATACAAATAAAATGATAAATCACATATTAATGTAGAGTTTTGCTATAAATCAATAACTGTTCACATCACACACCTCACACATGACATGGAATTTTATTATTTTTCAATAGGGTGTGTGAGTGTTTTTCATAAGATGTGTAAATGTTTTTTATAGGATGTGAGGTGATGAATAATGGCTGATGAGAATAATTTTTTATTGATGTTTGGCGTAAAAAATGATAAGTAAAATTTTACTTTTTCTAACGGTTGAGTGTATATTTTGTGGTGCAACACTAATCATAATGATCAATAAAGTTAGATATAGCTCAGAGAGAGATCTTGTGAAGGTGTGGGAGATGATGTCTCCGAGTTTACAACATGATGGAATGGAAGTGGTGGCATCGATCATGAGAGGGATATGGAACAAAAGGGACAAGTTTATTTTTTAAAGATCCTTTTCTAGTACTGAAGTGATGGTGAAGCAAGCAAGAGATAGTCTTAAGAGTATCAACTGGCTCCAAGCAGTTCAATGGGGGAAAAAACTTGGGGAGGCATAGCAAATAGGGTAGTAAGGTGGTAGTCATCAGTGGGCAGTGGAGTTAAGGTAAATTGGGATGCTGCTTTCAACTTAAAGACAGAGAATGAGAGTTGGGATTATAATAAGGGATGCTAAAGGAGAGGTCCTGGTGTCTTTAAGCATGAGCAGAGAGGGTGTTGCTCACCTTGTGATAGCAGAAATCTTGGTTCTTTGGAGAGCTATGCAACTTTGTGTTGAATTGAATGTCTCTTTGGTTGTTTTTGAAGGAGATGCTTTAGAAGTTATTAAGACAACTAATAAGGAGGAGGATTGCTAGAGTTGGTATGGTCAACTGGTTGAGGATGTAAAGCAGGCTATGCAGTATAGACAAGACTGGCCGATTCAATTTATAAATAGAGAGGGGAACAATGTAGCTCATTGTTTGGCAAAACTAGGTCTGTCTGGTGAGGAAGAACTAGTGTGGATGGAAGAAGGTCCAATGGAAGTGTATAGCACAATTATACATTATATAGTTTGTATAAATAAATGCTTTGTCTAATAATTAATACTTTATCTTGTAAAAAGGGATTTATTAATTTTTTTTATACCCAAATTCATATTTTCTATTGAAGTTTTTTTTTATGAACATTTACACTAAAATAAAAGTATATTGGAATATAAATTTTGAAAAATTAGAATTTAGAACATGAAAAATTTTATGAATGGGGGTGTGGTGGCTTATGCATTGTACTCTTAATTTGTGGGGTCATGTTTTGTGCATGTCAGTGTCTTGGATGCGAAAGCCACTTAACACAAAGAGGGACCACCAATACAGTTAAATCCTATTCCCATTTTTTATTTTTTTATTTTTATAAAAGACTTGTACATCTTTATTCAGATGTTATGAATTTATATCTACATCCTTAATTATTTGGAAAACTTCATTCGAGTAGCGGTACGAACTAATCAAGGAAAAAATGATAAATTATGCCGGACAGGGTCTCATCCCCAACATGGACTAATCATCTGAATTTAATTAATCAATAACGAAAACACATCATAATCTATGCTCTACTATATGTATTCTTATTATGAAAAATAATATTTAAAATTTTAGGCCGTGTTAACTCTCATTCTCTTTAAAAAACTGAAAAAAATTTGAAATTCACATAAAAGAAAAATTATTTTTTTAATAATAGATCCCATTTTATTTTTTTAAAACAAATTTCTAAAAAAAAGGTATTTCAATGAATTACGATACCATAATTTCAGTACATAACTTAAAATCCAAAAAATTTAAAATAATTGAACTTACACCACCAATCTATCCAACAATTTCGTCAACCAACTAGTCCAAATCTCATACCATAGTCTTGTTATGTTTGTATGTTGAGATGATTTCAAATAATTTGAATTAATTTGTAAATAATAATATTTTATAGGTACTATTGAGATGTATTTACATGTAAATAAGTTGATATGTGTTTAAATGTATGAAGTATGTTGAGATGAGTTTAATTTTTTTAGATAGTGAGTTGAGTCGAGATGAGATGATAATTAAAAGTTCAATAAAATATTGTTAGAATATAATTTTTATTTTGACATTTGAAAAAATTAAATTTTTTATTATATTTTATTTAAAAATTAAAAAAAAAATTATAATTATAAAATGAGATGAATTGCGAACAATTCATTATCTAAACTAGCGCTTAATCTCACACTTTTACCTCTTCTTATATTCCTCTCCTCTCTCTAGGAAGAGTCTTCCACCCTTTTTATAGAAGAAATATCTAGGAGACCATACTTGGTCTTATTTTTCAAAAAACTCCTTTAATAAGGAGGCCTCATTTTGTCAATTGGTTGTGCGCCATAGTGGAACCTTTCCTTTTCATTTGTTCTTTCCTTTTCATTTCATTTCTTTTTTTATATGAACACTTATACATATTATACTCTAATTCTTGTACATATTATAATTAAATGAAGTTGTACTCCAAATTTTTATTTGCGGATTAGTTTAACAACTTTTTTTTTATATTTTTGTCTAGATCGATATCCTCTCGAATTTTCTATAGTATAATAAATAGAGTTATATTATTTATAATCCAAGGGTGTGACACATCACTTATTGCGACACTTATTCATAAAATGAGTCAAAGTAGTATATTCTTTTTCTAAATAAGTTGATATGCCATACTTCCATATCAGTAATGTATTGTGCCAATAAAAATGCTTGCCTTTAGATTTCTTGGCATAATACTTAGTTCATGTTTGTGATTGTGGTAGGAAATAGATTTTTTTTTTTTTTTTTTACATTAAGGCTTTTAATTGTAGAACTTTGTTGAAAAACTCTATTATTAAAAAGTTGTTTGCTGTTTAATAATTCTATACCTAAAGCACTTTTAAGTTAGTTATAACTTATGATTGCTTTTTAAAAAATATGGCATTATCTATAGGATCTTTAAGCCTTTTTAGGGGGACCATTTCACACCACCTCTAAATTATTGTCTTTTTTTATATATTGTGCTTTAGTCTAAAATAAGACATCTATTGTCCTATTGTTGCTACTGTCGTCGACACTAGTTAGGTCTCACACCACCACCACTATCATCATTCTGTCCTGAGTCACCGTCATGCTTCCATCTCGAGAATAGCATCTCCAATGCACACCGCCACAATACCCCATCGTTTGTCTATCGCAAGGCATAGCCCGACACCTCTCTCTCTCTCTTTGTGTACGATTCAATAGTTGGTGTGTTTATTTTCTTGACTTCTTTGATGCCTTGAAGGTGTTCATAGAAGATAAACTCTCTACATGATAGTTGGCGTTGAAAGTAAGTGATGTGGTATAGTTGTTATTTACCACATCAACTTTATCATAAAGTGCACCATAAGCAGCACGATAATGTTGAGAAGAACACAAATAAATTATGAAAACACATCAAATTTTAGATGTTTTTTAGCCTTTCAAGCAATGCAATGCTGAAACAAGCCAATAATACAACATACTTTGAAAACATGCAAAAGTGCATACACTAACAGCTTACCACTTGCTCTTGAAAATGAACCATCATGCTTATAAATAGGTATTCGGTGATAATGAGCAACAAATTTCAAGTCGTTTAAATTGCTAGTAGTCTAGCATATAGATGTTTATGCCAAAATGAGAGTGTAAATATATTTACTTTCATCTAGAGAGTACCTAAAGACGACACCATGGTTGTGGTCCTCTATTCATCAACAAAAAACCTGGCGAGGATTTGTGGTGCCAAGGGTGCCAGCCGGTCAGCAATACCTAAGGTTCGAATCGGGTTAGACGTGCAATATTTACATTGAAGTGCATGTGTAAGTAAATGGTCAATATAAAATCGAAGCAGAATGGTAAAGGTTAAGTGCTAACTTTACCAGTGTTAAAACTGTAAATAAATTCATTCGATAAATACTCCAAATATCCATATGTCATTTAATCTCAAAATATAAAGTACAAGCTCAATTGTCTGTTCCTTAAACTCATATATGACAAAATGAATATAGTTGGTCACCCAAATTAGTAATACAAACCCAAAGGAACCACAAAAGCTTTATTAACGGAGATTTGCCTCTTTGTCTATTGCTCGAGCAGGATTGATCCTTCTTCCTCAGGTATTTCTCATGGATTTACCTATGCATCAAAACCTATGGTTCCGATAAACGGAGTCACATGTAGGTTAGACAGCTATGACAAAATTGTTAATGCGAGACAATGCTCGTGAAGATGCAATGCACAGTTTCATGTAACGAAAAGGATAAACACATATATTAGTGTATGGCGAGGATTCACTTTCTTCTCAAGTATGCAAAACTCATCGTATTCATCACATAGATGCTCATCACACAGACATATGTCGCCTGAAATGCCAATAGGGGAAGTCGTCCCACCGTTCTCAATTGAGAAATCACTCCTACCTAACCAACATATAAGCCGACTCGCCTATCCCAAACAAGTTGACACTCACATAGATATATACATGTTGCACTGGAGAAACGTCTACCCGACCAACCAACTCGAAGACACCACACATGATACGTCGAGGGTATTCTCCTTCCCATCTATTAGGTGAGGCCAATGTAGCAATCATCATGTGGACTCTCTTTATCCGTATGAAACTTGTGGCAATGCACCACATGAATGTCCTAGAGAATTCTCCTTTCTATCCATGATGATCGGCACATGATAAAGTTATTCACACAGAATTATAAACGAAAATAGCTGCCTTCAAGATCTCAAAAAACAAAAGTAAAAATATTTAAAAACATAATGATTTTTTTTTATTAATTCATAATTAGAAAAAGGGGGAGATTACAGAGTATGCATATGCAAGTTTCCATAACATTCTCACAACATTTACCCCACATTCCTCAGCACTATATTAGAAGCTAATATACCTCACAGTAGTAAAATCACTATGGTGGCACTACGTTGCTCTTCTTCTTTAGTCGTACTCTTGAAATCACTTGCTTTTTTTGAATATTTTAAATTTAAATAATATTCAACCCTTAGTATTTCAAAAGTGAGATTTTGACTTTTATCTCCCCTTTATAAAATGGAACCATCAGGTGTCATTCTGACTCCAAACGTGCTTGAATAGAAGTCATTTGTTCTCAATTATCCCACTATAGGATGATAAAGAAAGATTGTCAGGACAAGAATCGCAGGTCCTTACATCCTGCCTTAAGTACAATCTGTAGTCTCTCCTTGAATGAGGGTTCCTACATGGCATTGAACCCTACATTTGAGTTCAAATGATATGACCTGCTGAGTCATAATATTTTCTACAAACCCACTCCGAATGTGTAATCAGATGGACTATGAGCTTCTGCATATAACATTGTCACATTCTGAGCATTTTCACATTATTTCGAAAAGCTCCCATATCTGCTTCTCTTTCCTTGACCGTTGCGAGTAACTCTATTTTGCCAGAGCTACCAACCTTTTCAACTCCTCTTTTCGCTTGGGCACTTGCTTGCTCGACACTGGGTGAAAGTCTTTGCTACACCCTATGCTGAGGTGTACTTGCCAGACTTTCTAGATGGTGATGCCCGCCTTTTTGTTAGAATAGCTATACTCTGTAGACCACCGCTGCCTTGTTTTCGACCAAATCGAGGGAAGATCATCTTTGCCTACCACTCGACAAGGAAAGACTCTCTTCTTTGCCTTTCTTTTGTTCTTGGAAGGTGGTTTGTCCTCTTCTCTGGCGTGATCCTCACATCCTCCCCTCCTTTTAAAGAAATTTGTCCTCGAATTTGCCAAAGACCATTTCTCGATATGTCATACTAAGGGAGGCTTACGAGGTGGGGTGTTCATCGATGTTCTTAACACTGCTTGAAGCACATCCATTCCTTCACCTTGATTTGTTAGTGAACGTTCATTATCCACTATCGAGATAAGAGCTTCTTCTTCTTGTCTCCTCTGTCGCCTTCTTCTGTGTTGCCCACTGGTCGTGCTCTCTCATATCCTAGCTCCTCCTCTAGATACTGACATTTGTATTGTATTCTTAACACATAGGATGTTGGTAAATCCTCACCCTTGTCCACCTCTCGCTTGTCATGCTCCGACATTACTTATTTCTCTCCACCTTGTGCCCCAACCGTATCGTCGTGGTTCAACATCACCATTATTAGGGCTCTTGCCCTCTAATCTCAGTGGAGTTCCTCCTCTGTTTGATAGCGTTCAGCTTCCAACCTCATCGTTTCGTATTGTTCTTCCAAGAACTGTTGCATTATCTTGGGCAGTATCGCTACCCTTCATGTAGTTCTTTTCTCTCGCACCATCGTTATGGTTTCGAAGGCTCGAAGTGATATAGTCCAAAAAGGGTAAACTGAAGGCTTAGTTATAGCTCTTGCCCTTGATTTGTTTGATTTACCCTTGCCTCATGCATTATTGTGCACTCAATATGGACTGAATAAATACAAGAACTGTCCCACGCGACCCATACACTTTCCAAGTAAACTCCTCGTTTTCTGTGACGTCCCAAGACTCCTCTTGGGATTCAACGGACACTAAAGCATCAGAACATGTAAGACAAGATTACATATCTCTCGTTCATAACAGTTAACATGCAATGCACCTACCATATTTCTAGTAGTATGCAATAATCACAGCAGAAATATAACGTAAGATGGTAAAGTTTTGAGCAAAGTAATATAGTACCAAATATCCATCTATTAATCCCAAAAGTAATTGTTCAAAATCTCTAAATACAAAAGTTAAGGGTCTAAACCACAACCATATTTTCCAAAAACCATAAAAATATGTCAAAACATTGTACTTTCACATTTATAAAAGCACTTGTCCTTTCGGTTTAGAATCCTCTAGATTTCCTTAACTAGCTCCAAAACTCCAGCTATAAGAATCACAGCCTTTTCAAAGCTATCATCATTTGTAGGATGACAATTAGACGTTGAACTCCCCTTGACCCTTCGAAGATCTTCATTCTTATGCTTTCCAAACTTGTGTTTCCCCATCCTGCTCACTATCCTCGGGACCTATTATAACTTTTATCATTTTGAGAGAAATGGTAGTGGAAACTACTATAGTGTGATTTCAAAAAATCTCAACAAGTTAAACCAATAACATGCACAGAGATAACATAATCATGTTAGAGGTAATATAAACATGAGTATGAATGAGTGAGCATGAATGTAGAGTTTTGCAAAGACATATTTTTCTCCCATCCAGATTCATTTTCAAAAATATTGAACATGTGACACATAAAACCATTTGCTATTTTCTTTTAACACTTATTGCTTATCACATATAACAATATAGGTGGATATCTCACAGCTCCCCAAAGCATAGTGGACTCCTTGCTAGTTACTTCATAATTTAAACCAATCCTTTGATTGGGTGTGAGTACATTTATGGTTCTTATCAATATGATACGACAGTTCACAAATTCGCATTCACCGTATTTCAATATGTTGCATCCATTAGTGTTAGGCACTACTTTGATCACTACAAGAAAATCCACTTTTTGCTGCCAAAGAAAATTGCTGCGAGCTGTATTTGGACGTCATTGAGGCTAATTACTGTAGCCGCGTTTTTAACGTGGCGACTTGTAAATTCGCCATAAAAACCAGCCTATTGCTAAGACATAAAGTCGTCGCAATATATATACCCGCGAACAGTTCTTATTCAACTATTATTGTCCTGTTGCAGCGACATTACTATCGCCGCAATAGTCAATAACACCTAAATAGATGGAAATTCACTATGGGTCTCTCCGCAAACGAAATTTCATCCTCCTGCAAACAGAGTTCTCTGTCTTCTCTGTGACAGAACCATTTTTCTCCTCCCGCCAACCACCTCCTCCCGCAAACCACCTCCTGCACGCCGTCACTCCACGCCTCCTCGCCTGGCCAGTAAGTCTCCTCTGTCTCTATTTTTATCTTGCACCGTTCGATCATTTCTCTCTCCCTCTCTCTCGATAACTTGCAATCAGTCCCTCTGATCTTTTCCTCCGCGATTAAGGCTGCCCCATCTTGCCCCACCGTCGTGCGCCACCTCCTCCACGCGGTCCCCATTTCAGCAAGCTATCTCCAAATCCTTTCAATCTGCCTGGTACTTCTCTCCCTCGATCCATGTCTCTCTCTCTCTGTTTTGGGTATTTGTATTTAGCTAGGGTTTTTTGTTCAATTGCAGTAAATAATGTATAATTACGGTGCATGCTTTATCTACATGATTACGAATTCTTTGATGCTGAAGGATTGGTTTGGTCATATTTTTGGATGCTGATTTAGAATTTATTTTGGATTTTTGGAGGTTTGGCAAATGTTGTTTTGGGTCATCCACATCTTAGAGTTCATTAGTGAAATTTTATTAGACATAGCGTAATATGTGTTTGATCAACCCAATATGGTTCGGCATTATTGTGTTGGATGCCTTTAATATTAACTAGGCTCCAAGAAATGGGTTGTGTTAATGACTTTCTGTGTTGATAAGTATTGTGTACATGACCTGCAATCATGTTGATAAACCTGTGCAATTATTCTGGCCATGAATCGTTGATTGGGACCATCACATGAATTGCATGTTTTAATGGTGGAAAACATGCTACATTGTTTGGTGGTTCGAATCAAAACCCCTTAGAATTACCCCTCCCCTGTTAGTGGATGAATAGTTGATTAACATTGTGTTATTAACCTGATTCAAACATGCTACATGGTCCCATGCTTCCTTCTTTTGTTGTTCCATTTTAAACAAGTTCAATGACAACTCTTAAGATTTTTTGAAAATCCAGTTAAAAAGTTTCTTTCTTTTATATATTTTTCTTTCATTTTCTGTAAAAAAACTGTCTTTTTTTTCTATTCTTTTCATGATAAAAATCCATAAACTCCTTGCATTTTAATGTTAGGGTATGCTTCATAAATTCCTGACATTAAACTATGCATGGTATATATGTTGGAGGTGCTAGATATGGTACCGATATTTTTCAATTCTTTTTACATAACAAAATAAAAATTATATTTTTTGTTTTCATTTTAAAAGTAAATATGCCCTTATTTATTAAACAGTATTAATTATGGACATAATTATTTCCTTGGTTACAGCAGATTAAAACAAAATCTAGACGTGCATGAAAATTATTACACCTCTAACAAAGGAGTGGCATATATTTCAGCAAGCCTAGCTGTATGAAGGGATATAGGAGTGCTAAGGCTATGTTTAAATGAAATCATGGGTTTAAATAATAAATATTTTAATAATTATTAATAAAGATGTGTCCACTTATCAAACATAGTCTAAAAACATAGGTTAGGGCCTGGCCATGGCGTTTGTACCTATTAATAGTAGCTTCTTGATAAGCGTTATGTACTTTCCAGCCTTCAACATATAATTGACAACAATTGTTACTTGAGATGGGGATAATATAGCATCCCACATTCCATATGGACCCCTCCAATTGTCTCCACTTATGCGGACTAACAGATTTTAAGTATGCTCCCCACCTTCTGCATGCCCCTCTTTTATTATTTTTTTTTCAGTGATTTTAAGTTAGATATATAGGTAGCTTGTTCCTTCATAATTTTATAAAGGTAGCTTGTTCCTTTTTTGCCACTAAAATACGCACCAATAATTCAGAGTATAATTATTGGGAATGGTTGTGAACATCCTAGCTAGCTGGCTATAGGTCATATATTTTCCATGTAACCATGTATCTGGCTACTTCATTAACTAACTTATCCTTTTTAAAATGGGATTTATCATGCAGTAGGTACTATTTACTCCCACACTCCATACTATAATATGTGTATAAAGTGTGATAGTATTATATTTATAGTATTAGCGTATTTTTCATAGGGTACGAGAAACTAGATCATAAGGTGTGGGGTGGTAAATAGTGGTTGATGAGAATAATTACTCAATAAATCAATATATCATGTCATAGTTGCTCACTTACTAGCTGATACATGATATTTCTTTATAATGTGTACAACTATCAAACTCCTATATTTTCATCTTACAGTCATTTTGACATGGACAAAAGCTGGATGCGTATTACTGACCGATTTAGGTCCGCAGAATATCGGGAAGGGGTCCATCAATTCATTACAATGGCCCAAGGTCATGCTACTTCAAACAATATCAGGTGTCCTTGTCGTAACTGCCGTAATAACTTTTTCCACTCTATAGACTTGGTGCAAAGACACTTATTCACCATAGGAATTGATGAAAACTACACCGAATGGATCTTTCATGGTGAGGAAGAGACTTGGGATGCTAATGAGTTTGATGATGATGACAATGAAGTGCAAAATGAAGAGTACGTTGATGACATGGATGAAATGTTAGATGATATTAGGCTTGGATCATTGACAAATGTGGTGCCAGTAGAGCTTGAGACTAGTGAAGGACCCACCTATGAGGACCCTAGGTCAAAACATTTTAATCAATTATTGGAAGATGCCAAACGTCCACTCTATCCAGGATGTGGCAAGTTCTCAAAGTTATCATTCATTGTGAAGTTGTTGCATATAAGGACGATTGGGGGGTGGAGTGTTAAATCATTTGACATGCTACTAAAGTTGTTGAAAGCTTCATTCCCGGATGCACTTTTGCCTGACTCATACCGCGAGTCACGACGGATGGAGCGGGCCCTTGGTTTTGGTTATAAAAAGATTGATGTATGTCCAAATGATTGTATACTATATTGGAAGGAAAATGCTGACAAGCATGATTGTCCCAAATGTGGTATGTCAAGATGGGTAACCCCCACTTCTAAACAGAAAAGAATTTCCCACAAAGTACTTCGATATTTCCCGTTAAAACCAAGGTTGAAGAGGTTGTTTATGTCGAAAGATACAGCTGTAGCCATGCGGTGGCACAAAGAACATCGCATTGACGATGGGGATGTGATGAGGCATCCACGTGACTCGCTCGGATGGAAGGAATTTGATCAAGAGCATATCTCTTTTTCTCTTGATGCTCGTAATGTGCGCCTTGGTCTAGCAAGTGATGGATTCAACCCTTTCAATAATATGAGTAAACCTTATAGTGTATGGCCAGTAATACTTGTTCCTTACAACCTGCCACCATGGTTGTGCATGAAAGACCATTTCTTCATGATGTCTCTTTTAATTCCTGGACCGAAGGCGCCAGGCAATGAGATCGATGTGTATCTGCGGCCTCTTATTGATGAATTGATTGATTTGTGGGAAAATGGTGTTGATACATATGATGCATCGACAAAACAAATGTTTCAATTACATGCAGCATTGTTATGGACGATTAATGACTTTCCAGCATATGGAAATCTTTCTGGCTGGAGCACGAAAGGTAAATTGGCATGTCCAACTTGTAATTGTGACACAGACTCGTTGTGGTTGAAATATGGTCGAAAGCATTGTTACATGGGTCATCGCCGTTTCCTATCTCCAGAACATCCTTGGAGGAAGAAGAAGGCTAATTTTAATGGTAGTACTGATTACCGCACGCCACCTTGCGAATTATCTGGTCATAATATACTAAATCAGGTAAATAATGTTGGAGATGTCTTATTTGGAAAAGGTGTAAGGAAGAGAAAGCGACGACCTGATGAACTTAATTGGACAAAAACAAGTATATTTTTCCAATTACCTTATTGGTGTACATTGAAAATTCGACATAATCTTGATGTTATGCATATTGAGAAGAACATTTGTGACAACGTCTTAGGAACGTTGATGACTATTCCTGGCAAAACAAAAGATTCAGTTAATGCACGCAAGGACTTGTTCATTCTCGGTATAAAGAAGGAATTACATTTACAAGAACATGGACAAAAACTTTCTATGCCACCTGCATGTTACACGTTACACGGAGATGAGAGGAGAAGCTTTTGCGAGTGGTTACAAGCTGTGAAATTCCCAGATGGATTTGCTGCTAATATTGCTCGATGTGTTACGTTAAATGGTTGTAGAATATCTGGAATGAAGAGTCATGACAGTCATATTTTCTTACAAAGACTACTTCCTGTTGCCATTGCCGGGTATCTGAGACCTGACATCCGGTTGGCTTTAACTGAGCTTAGCACATTTTTCAGACAGTTGTGCACACGCACATTGTCTATAGATGTCTTGAAACGTCTTGAGATTGATATTTCACTCATCCTTTGCAAACTTGAGATGATACTTCCACCTGTATTCTTTGATGTAATGGTGCACCTAGCTATTCATCTACCACGTGAGGCATTGTATGCAGGGCCTGTACAATATAGATGGATGTATCCGTTTGAAAGGTATTTGGGTAAATTTAAGCGTTATGTACGAAACAAGGCCCGTGCTGAAGGATCAATTGCTGAGGCATACATCCACAGAGAATGCTTGACTTTTTGCTCAATGTATCTCCATGATGTTGAAACTAGATTCCAAAGAGAAGAACGGAATGTAGATGTCTGTGAAGGATGTCAGCAATCAGATTTTTCAATATTCACACAAAAGGTGCGGCCATTGGGTGCTTCAAGTCCAAGTCGACCAGATAATAAAGTATTTGCCAAACAATGTTGGTATGTACTCAACAATTGTCCTGAGATTGCACACTACCTAGAGTAAGCATCTTCTTTCAATTGCGGCATTGCCTTTACAAGTTTTGTTTGGCTACTTTCCATTTGACTGCCATATGTAAGCCATAACATTGACACTATCCACTTTAATTATATAGGGAGCATTACAACAAATTGAAAGATGAATGTCTCAATAACATTGATGATGTGCACGAAAAGCAATTTCCAGGATGGTTCAAGGAGCGTGTGAGTGTCTTGTTGGTAACTATGGTGGGCCTAATTTAGGTCCTATTTACTTTAGAGTACAACTTCGATGCTTCAAATTGTTAACACAATTTCATTTTAAACAGATTAGGCAATTGCGTAACTCAAGCCCCGAAGAGGTTTCTGATGATCTTTACACCTTAGCGTGTGGACCTGACCCATGGGTTGCATCATATACTGGTTGCATTATGAATGGAACCAGGTTCCACACAAAGCAACTTGAAATGCATCGTCTAACACAAAACTCCGGTGTGCTTGTTCCTGGAGAGCATCAAGGTAGGCCTATTGACTTCTACGGGGTTGTAATGGATATTATTGAACTCAACTACCTAGGATGGCGCCATGTATATTTGTTCAATTGTGAATGGTTTGATGTATGTGATATGAGAAGAGGAGTTCGTGTTGGCAGTCACTTTACAAGTGTCAACTCAAACCGGAAATCGTACAAGGAAGAGCCTTTTGTACTTGCATGCCAAGCGTCACAAGTTTTTTATCTGCAAGACACAAGTTTGGGGAGAAGTTGGCTAGTAGTACAGAAAGTAACCACTAGGAATGTTTATGACATTCCCAGCACAACAATTGGCGATGAGGATGAGGATGACTTGGTTGAGGATGAAGCATACCAGGATGAAGAATATTCTCCACCAGCCCATTTTGTAGATCAAGATGATACATGCATAGATATGCCTTTGCATCGATTGGATATTGACCCTCTTTTGGTTGATGCTACAGCCATGTTAGACCACCCCGATCCAATAGTTGAGGAGGATGAGTTTCCTAGTAACGAGTCATCCTCGCCTGAGAGTGATTGGAATAGTGACAACATATCAGAGTCAAGTGGAGAGGATGGAATTGCTAGTGATCATGAAACCGACTGTAACGATTAAGTAAGCATTTCAATAGCATTTATGTTGTAATGGATATGTTTAAGTGATTACTGCCTTGTTTGAAAATAGTAAAAGCTAATTCTCTATGCAAAAATATGTTTAGTTTTTGCCATATATAACATTTGTATCTCCAACAGATAGATATATATATATATATACATGGACTCTATGTTTGTGTGTGTGTGTGTATGTACTCTGTTTCATGTATTTGTAGCGTTGAGGCTTGCTTTCCAGAAATGTTAGTATATACTTACTTCTTTCATGTCAATGGCCGCTAGTGATGTTGACAAGTAATTTAGTAACATACTTGATTCTCTACACACACCTGCGTGGTTCTATATGGTAGCATTTTTTGATGTGATTATTGGTATAACTTAAATAGAAGAGAGTCAGATATATAGAGTACTGGGACCTCAAATTTTTATCATGATCAAAACTAGTTATAAATTTCTAAGGTCCATGTGATCTAGTTACTCATACTTGATTATCTGTATTTTTCCACAGTGAGGCGAGTCTATTGATCGGTGCTGAAATTGCTAAGATTGATCAACTGAAGAATCTGCGTGCTGCCGAGTTGCTTGTACATATATAATTAAGCATTAAACTGATGGCTGCTATTAATTCTGCAAAGATATTGAAACTCGTGTGCTTGTAATGGATATGTTTAAATATTGCCAAATTTATCAGTTTGGAACGTTATCAGTCAATTTATGATGCATATCGCTCAATACTTCCTGGAACAATATAGTAGTGATCAACTTATATATATTTGTTTTGATCGTTTACTGTGAACGAGAGATGGGTCATATACTCTTTCAATAACTTTAATAAATTTACAGTTGAGAAAGAGTACACTAGAGGGACGATAAAATGAAAAAAAAAAAAGAATTAAGAATATATTTAATCCTATCAACACGACTTTATCAGGTACATGTCGAGAAAAAACAAATCTTCAGCCATTTTGTTTTTTTGCAAATACTCGTACCCTCATTGATCTGCAACTAAATATTCTTGTTCTTCAAAATAATCTGCACAGCACATTATTTTGCCTCAACACCTCTGCACCGAAAACAAAATCAGAGACTATTAGTGGAATTACATTTAAAAATGTTGCAAAATATTTTTCAACAGCTATAAGGATATATTTATATATATATAAATATATATTTATATATAAAAGATGCATGCATCGATGGCAGCAAATTGAGTAAAGAAGATGATTTTTTTATCGCAGCTGTTACTAAATATAAGATTTAAACACCTAGGGATAGATTACTTAGCATACTTTTGCTAAGGACGAATTTTGCTTCAAATTCAATCTAGGAAGTAAATAGAGCATTACAACAAATTCATTTTAACTTCCAGCTGTAAGATTTGGGTAAATTCAAGTAACTTCCAGCTGTAACTTCAAGAAAATTCAAGTAACTCCCAAAAAAAAAATTGGTAATAGCTTCCAGCTGGGACCCACCGTAAGACCCAAAAAGCAAGATTGCAACTTTGACGCGGGAGTATGAAATATGGTAGCAGCAATATTGGAGGGAAATAATGTACGATGTTACTTTTTGAAAGTCTAAACAGGAGAGAAAGTAACTTGTTGGAGTCAGAGTCTTGTATTGTTGTTTTATCTTAGATCCTTGAAGTCACTTAGTGGAGTCCGAGAGAAGTGATCCATAGAAAGTTCAGATTTGTCTTATCTTACAGTCGTTTTGCTTAACCATGGGTGGCTACTAAACAGCACGTGGATGCCATTTCTCAACATTGAGAGGTAGTCAGACTCACCTTCAAGCACAAGAGATCCTAGTAAGTATTAAAAACTTGTCTCGAGGTTGTTTTTTGAATTTCGTGACCACAAATATATGCTTAATGAGAATCGATTTGGCTGAGTTGATTTCATAATATTATTGGGGTGAAGCAAAACATTAGTGATGGGTTTTCTTTTCCTAGTAACGTAGATGTCAGGTTTCTGTTTACAATCTATAAATGGGGGATTAAAATTCTGCAAAATAGGAATTAGAATCTGGTTATGTGTACTGAGTTTAGAGATTTAATAATATTATTGGGGTGAACCCAAACATTAGTGATGGGTTTTCTTTTTCCTAGTAAGTATCATCAGATTTGTGTTTACAATATATAAATGGGGGATTAAAAATATGCAAAATAGGAATACAAATCTGGTGATGTGTGCTGAGTTTAGAGATTTTTCTTGAAGCTGAACGTTGCTTTTTCTTAGCTGATACATGATTTTTTTTAACCACAGTCGTTGCTTAAAAACCACTTCATGTTGATCAATCTAACATTGGACATATTGGCTACATTAATGAATTATATCATGCATGCAGCAATGGTTTGTCAATGCAAACTTCAAGCAATAGTACTTAGAAATTATTAAGAGGAATTCGTCATGCTTAATTTCCATACAGTTTTAATTTGTTCGGTTCTTTTCAACATATATATTAGACATAGGCTAGGATCTGATGTTCAAAGACATTAGAATCAATTTGATTTTATGGTAGATCATCATGCATGAAGCTGTATTCACTAATTATATAATTCCCTATATAGGTGAAATAATATATAGGAAGCAACTAATTAATGTTAATCTACAGAATAAGCATTTCATAGAGAAACCAAATATAATAGAAACAGGCCAATGCCCAAAGAGTTGAAATTGAAATTTAAGTGAGTGGTTGGCAAGAGAAACTACATGCATTACTTCCACAAAAACCATATTTCACTGCTGGCAGATAAATTGTTTTTAAAAAAATATTTAAGAAAGCCTTAAATATTTTTATCCTCTCCCCCAAAGTAATTCTTCAGGGGTTCCCTCTTCCTCTTAAAAAAAGACCAGTGCTTCTAGTCTTGCCCTATTTTCTTTTAGGTTTAAACCTAAAAGAATATGTTAAAGTAGCAAAAGAAACAAAAGAAAGGAATGAACTAACCCTCTTGGCTTTAGGAACTTGCTCTCTTTAGATAGGTTTTATTCCTAATCCTGTGCATGAAACTAGGACAAAGTTTTTTTTTTTTTTTTGACAAGTTATTTCACAAATTTGTAAGATGGCTTAGTCTCTCAGTTTATTTGAACCCAATAATAGAGATAAGATGGGGTGACTCGAACATAGATGGTGGAAACTTGGTGAAGCTAAGGACAATGTAAGGAGATAGACGTTACAGATTTGGGATAATCCAGGTCCAGTCAATTTAATCATTTTGCATGGAACCATAAAGATTGAGTCAGAATTTGTTGTCTACAACCACAATAAAAACAGGGTCTACCACTATCCAAAGTTTGATCAAGAATAAAGTGTTAAACCATTTGGGTCTCTTGAGCATGGCTTTTATCCATTATATTTACAATGCATACATTCACATCATCCAGCTTTATCACAGATAAAATAAGTAAACTTTTTTCATTGGTCTTGCTTGTCATGTGGATAATGTACGAAGTGATGCAGGTTAGTAGTACAACAAGTATATTTATCCTTGATTGGACTTCAGAGTAGTTATATTTTTATGTGCTGGTTTCTAACAGTTTTGAGCCTGCAGAACTGTTGCAAGTACATGTGTGCCTAACTTGTTGCTTAAAGAGCCATCACGTGATCACCATATTCTGTAGTTGTATTTTCTGATGACAGTTTTATTTATCATTAGTTGCATATCAAATCGATTTTCAACTCCAATCATTACTACCAATTGCCATGAGAGGAACAAAAAGAGGAGTTGGTGGACATGGCCGAATGACACAAACTCGCGTACGCCCAAGTAATGGCTGCACATGGAGTGGTCCAACTCCTCAAGAGCAACCTTGTAGGTGGACACGACAAGTTGAGCAAAGCTCATCATCTGATGACTCAACACAGCCCCCTGATATGGTATTGGGTACTGAATTTAATGGTATTAGCAATGGCACTCCAGATACAAGGCCTGATAATGATGGTAATAACTATTGTCAGCTTTTCCTGCAATATTAACTCTTTTATGGTAATGGTAGTGGATTAATTAGCATTTATCTGCAACATTTCCTACTCAACAGTTTATAAATTTCATTGTATTTGGTGCAGTGAGTTATTATTTATTAGTAATCTGTTTGAACATGGTGATGGCAGTGAACCAACCAATGCGGAGGTGTCGTGGACCAGCTGGGTGCACTGAATTTATGAAGCTTCGCAAGCATGGTCTGATTCCTTTGCAGATTAATGATGGTGAGAGGGCAGCATCATGTTCGAATGCGGTGTTCTTTACAACAAGAGTAACATGGATTATCAAGCATCATGCAACTATGGTTCAAAATAGTTGGGATGTTGTAGATGCACAAGAGAAAGAGGAGCTGATTAATCGTGTTAGGGTATTGAGTTGCTTCCTTTGTTCCTGAGAATTTATTCTGAATTCCAGTTTTGGTATATTTTAAAAGCTGTTATATAAATGGACTGAGGTTGATATTTGTTGTAATGTGGTAGGCTGATTTCGTCCTAGATTGGAGCAAGAGAAATCATCGCGAGATGGGCGAGAAGAACCTTGGGAAGAAGTTCAATGACTTCCACTACCAGCTTCATAAAATATATGTGGGTTGTGCAACACACCAGGAGGCATTAATGAAGTCAACGTCACTGGTGGAACCATATGTATGGATGAAGTTATGTGAAAGATGGGGGAGTGACGAATTCAAGGTAACAATTGATGGGTAGAAGTTTGAAAATATAAGATAGTGTTAGAATCTGATTTCAGGTTATTGTAAAGTGATCTATGTTGGGTATTGTTAACAGATTCATTATTAATATTGCAGAAAATATCTAATCAAAATAAGGCAAATAGGAAAAAGCAGCGTGTGAACCACACAGCAGGCAGAAAGTCATTTGTGAGATTAATACAAGAGATGGTAAGATTATTGTGAAAATATTGACTTTTAATCTGATTGGTCTAAAACAAATTTCTAAATCATAGAATTTGGTGGGGTTTTTTTGTGTATATGATCGAAGGGTCCAAGCTCATCAAACTTGGTAAACTTCTATAAAAAAACTAGATGGTCAAAGAAGAAAGGGGCATTTGTCACTCCAATGACAGAAACACTCTATGTGCGTGCTCTCTAACTTATTATCTATACTATATTGTTTGATTCATAGATAAGATAAGGAGTTAGTTATTTTCAGATATTACAACTCATATAAGATATGTGCATACTCTCAGAATACGATGATTGAGAAGTTAGATGAGATCGAGCCTGAGGAGCGCACAGATGAGGCTGCAAATATTATATTTAGAGATGTGCTAGGACATAGGTCTGGTTATGCAAGAGGACTTGGTGGTTCAGTTATACCTGAGCCTAGACCATCATATATGTCAGCACAAGTAGAGCACCTAGCCCAACAAAATGAGAAACATAAAAATGAGGCAATGATGTACAAGAAGGAATTGGATGAACTGAAAAAGGATGTGCTTCAATTACTGGTTTGGCAACAATCCTATGACCAGAGGATGAATATGCCAACATATTCATAGAGACACTGAAGGAAATCTTTAGCTGGATGATATACTATACTGGGAGTTTTTTGATATTTTGTGGAGAAGGAATTGCTAACTTTTGCCTGCATGCACATATTTTATTTAGTAGTTGTATTAGAAAATGGTGCAGATTTTTGAAGTTGGTTATAGTTGCTGGAATGGCATCACAGCAGATTCATGGGCATATATTTGTTGGTCTACAGCTTGGTGAAGTATTTTGTTTAATTCCCAGATGAAACTTTGTAAGTATACTTTAAACCCCCTTCCAACTACATGTCTTGTTAGCAATTGTTAAGTGAGTTTGGGTGATATATAAAACCTGGAACTTGAGAGATCTATACTAGGTACAAAGAAAGTTTTTTTTTTTTCAGTTCGTTTGTAATAGAGTATATATAATGGAAAATGGTTTTTTTGTTTTTTATTAGTATAGGTAGAGATGTTTGTTGAATATGCATGTCAAATGAACTATTTGAGAATTGCACATTTTAATTAGGAGCTAGCTAGGAAGTAATATATAATGAATCTGAAGGTAAAATTTATCTGTTACAAAACTGGCTAATTAATTCAAGCTTTCTGATTCATTCCAATATTATAATTTGAAAAGCATCATATATTGATTCCATAGATTTGGGGCCTCCATGCATACTTGCTAGTCGAGATCAATAAGAGATATTGTTCCTAATAATTTTCTGAGGAAAAACATGCGTGTATGTTAGTGTATATATATATATATCGATTGCTAGATCAATAAATAATCTGCTACTTCAAACTTAGACAACAAATATTTATACATTGTTTCTTTATATAGTGACTTTTAATTTTCATTGTCATGCTTGCTAGATTCCATGAGAAGGGAGATTTAAATATCTAAATGGGTTATTTAGAAGGCACGCACATAGATTGTAATAGTTTGAATTTATCTAACTTGCAGGTAGACATAAGCTGTTAAAGATGGATGTCATTTTTTGATGCAGCAATGAGTCTGCATGCAGGATGCAAAAAGTATACTTCACTCCCAGGTTAAAATGTATAGCCATGTTAACATTGTATTCCAAAAAGAGTAGCACATCTTTGTGTTTGGTGGCAGTATGTATTTAGGAATTTAAGCTTGATTTTGCATGACATTCAGCACATCTATCCTGCTATAATGTATGATGTGAAAGTAAATGTGATGTTCATTCAAGCTTGTATGAAAACTAGATGGCAATGTACATGAAAATGCAAGTCAAATATATGGTGTTTTATTTAAGGTTGTATTCAAGCTTGACGTATTCAAATTTTATTTATACATGAATGTCTATTTGCTATATTTTAATCTAAAAGAAATTAAAAGTGCTAAAAACTAGGCTTGACAGAGTACCAATTAGATGGAGAGGAATCTGATCAATGAATAATTAGTAAGCAATTTGTGCAAAATGAATAAAGCTTTTGCACAAATTGCAATTTAATTATTCATTGATGCATACGATTCATTGATATACATGCAAAAAATCATTTTGCACAAAAATCTGCACCAACTTCAAGTATATTCACACAAACAGAGGCCCATGAAATTTGTTTACAAGTTTTTGTTCAATTGATTCATACGTACAGGGCATCTCTTACAGTACTGGGGATATTCTGCCTTGTATTCTATGATTGGCAGAAATGGGTTGAGATTGAGGACCAATTACCTGGATTCAGTAGAGCCATAATAACGTAGCTATCACCGTATGAAAAAACTAGGAAGAAATCCATAGTTGGATTTCTGCGCCCACCTGGTAAACCCATTGATTTGTTACGTTGGTTTGAAGCCGGTTCTGGAAATATTTTCAGAGCAAATACCCACAAGTTGTAATTGTCGGCCAGAATTTGAAAGGCTGTAAAAAGTTATTTTCCTGCGCGATTCACCCCTCCCCGCAACCAATCCTTACGAATTTCGACGTAACCACGTAAAGGAAGGGGTTTATTTCCGGCATGCCCCAAACACGTAGCAAGAGAGGGCTTTTGCGGTGCCCCAAGAATCGCCGTAGGTTGCTGCAGGAAAGATCGGCAGCAACATCTGCAGCAATTGCGGCCTCCCAACATTCGCCATAATAGCCCTTCAAACCCAATTCGGCATTGACATATCGCTACGGGATATGTCGGCGGCAACAAAATTTGCAATTGCGGTGAAGGGAAAACTCGCCGAAGGTTGCATTTGCGGTGAAGGGAAAACTCGCCGAAGGTTGCATTTGCGGTGACTGAAATTTCGCCACAAATTTCATGAATTCCCGACGACCTCCCAGCCGTTATTGCCCCTCAACCCTACCTATTCATCGAGTTTTGCTGCGGGAAAGATTGGCAGCAACAGGGCAGGAATTGCGGCCCCCTTGCAGTTATCACCGTAATTGCTCTGAGCAGACGTTTTACTTTCGGCCGTTTAGCGATGGATGAATATCGCAGCTGGTACTCGGTTGCTGCCAAAAACCAGAGGAATTGCGGTGAGCTCGCTCCCCGCAAGAAGGCGATTTTCTTGTAGTGGATCCGTAATGCTTTAGATAAAACTCATTCAAAGTCTGTTGACTATTCTTTGTCAATTCAAAGGTTATCACTTCTAGTTTAATCACTCCAGAGTGAGAATATCACTAGGATATTCTCTCATCCTAACATTAGAGTCGTGTCAAAAAATGTTATAATCCGCAAATGAAAAAAATCATTATTTCACTTGATGTAGTTTTTCAAGATTATGAAGTCCTTTTTCAGTCCCAATCTCAATCTCACTCTACTACGTCTTTGAATCCCTATCCTATTCCCATTCCTTCAGTGAAGCCAATCTGTCTACTTTCAGCCTGTGTAATAGGTACACGTGCATGTTCAATCCATTGTAGCATCACCCAATCTAGTTGAGCCAACTCTTAGCAATCCTTCTCTACCAGCCCAACCCACATCATGCCTTCCCAACCAAATACCTTTGCCCACATCGAGCCTTTGTATCCCTCACCTCGGCCTCTTCTAGTAATCTTCAATCCCCATCACCTCACCATCATCATCCTTAATCATCCTTAGCTCCACCCACTAGTATCCTACCACCCTTCTCTTGGCACCCTATGGTTACTCTGTCCAAAAACAATATCTCCTAACCCAAAACCTATACCTACGATTCAGTTTGATACCCACTACCCAAAGCTCTCATTGCAGAGCTCTAGACCTCTGCCACAGAACCAACTTGCTAGTCAACTGCAACAAAACTGCTTAAGTGGTGTGCTTCCATGAACCTTAAATGTGACGCACTCTTGAAGAATTGAACCGGTTCCACCCATTACTGCTTGTAATGTCATTGGTTTCAAATGGGGTTTTTGGATCAAAACAAAGGCCAACGGTGAAATTGAGTGGTTCAAAGCAAGGTTGGTGGCTGTGGGCTTCTTTTTTTTTTGAATCGCTGTGGGCTTCTTAGAGTAGTCAGGTATTGATTATTTATAGACCTATAGCCTACAACGGTACAATTAATTCTCTCTATAAAAGTTTCATTTGGATGGTCTATGCGGCAAATGTACATAATGCGTTCTTTTATGGGCCTTTGTCGAAAAAGGTGTATGGTTCTAACTTCTCTCGGTTGAGTAGCAAATTGCTAGAACTTGGTTATTCAGGATCTAGATAGGATTCATCAAATGGTCTAACCATGTATGTACTCATTTACGTTGATGATATTTTGATTACCGGATCAAATAAGTTTTCCATTAATGATAATCTTCTCCAAGCTCTACAACATGATTTTGCCATTAAGGATTTAGGGTCTTTGAATTTCTTTTTGGGCATTGAAGCTATACAAGGTCGTGGAAGCCTCTTCCTATCCCAACAGAGGTACATCCTAAACATTCTGAATAGAACCAAAATGATTCGGGCCAAGCCTATCAGAACTCCCATGGCCACATCTACCAAATGAGAACCTTTGATGGTGAAGATTTCGAGGATCTACCTAGGTATATAGGAGCACTGTAGGTGCCATACAATATTTCTGTATCATTAGACCAGACATTGCATTCACTATCAACAAACTTTCCTAGTTTATGAACGACGCCAAACTCTCATTTGCAGTTTGCGAAACGCCTCTCGTGCTATTTCAATCAATCGATAATCGACCTTGGCCTAATTCTACAGAAATTAGAACCTACTCAATTGCAAGCTTTCCCAGACGCGGGCTGGGACTGGGCTGGCTTCTAGGATGACCGTCATTCAACTAGTAGTTTTTGTATTTTCTTGAGACAGAACCTATTCCTGGAGCTAAAAAAGCTAGCCATTATTGCACTGTTGTCCCACCATCATTGGGCTTGCGGGGGCATATCAAGGATAATGCTCAAGCTGTTGTGCAACACAGAAGTGCTTCTCAAGATCATGATCAAGATAAAACAAAGTCTTCACTGATTTAGTCATAGGGTAGTTCTTAAACTGTCCATGCAGTCTTTACTAGTCCACTTCTGTTTGTGGTCTCCTAGTCAAACTGATCTGTAATTGATATGTATAAATAAACCATGCACGCTGCGCATAGTCGGGTGTGCAATACTCATCCAAGTAGTTTCGCCTTTACACCCATTAACATGTAACATGTGCATGGAAATGATCCGAAATTAATCCAAAGAATTATGATTATATTTATTCAAAAGAATTGCACAATAAAATTGAATGGTTTCAATTTCATATACATAGACATGATCAAGAATACTAACTGCTGAAATCAACAAATGATTGAGGTAATCAGGACAAGAAGCACAGTCACGAATAAGAGTGAGTTCATCTGGCTTCTTCCAACGGCCAGTGAGCTTGGAGACCGTGGCTTGTCGTGCTTCCCAAGGTCCATCATGATCTGAAAGTGACATGTATCCTGAGATGGATCTTTAGTCGTCACTACTGACAAATTATTAAACTGGCATGCACCTTTCCTCTGATCCATGGTCTGGTAATATGCATTAAAAGCATATGAAACATTGCTCCTCGCGTCCAACATTCCGCAACTCGATCCATATCCCAGACTGGTGCAATCCGCGTAAGTACACGCGTAGCTTATGCTCTGCGGTAGATTGGGGTCGGAAAGACTTGCCTCTGGCGCCATCACACACCATTCCCTCGCCAGATATTTGACTCCCTTTGCCGCCACAAGATTCCGACCTTTACCCATATCCAACGGGTATTTGATGCTTCCATCGTAATTGAAGACACCCCAATGCCGTTCGAAATTCCCAGGATCGATGCTCTTGGCGTCCTCATCTATGAGAGCAAAAACGTAAATGTCGGTTGGAGTAGGGCGCTTCGGGGTGCCTTGTCCTGCTCTTACGCGATCAAACAGGCCTTGGTTGAATCTTTGGGCAAGCTCTACGTTGGCATGCGTGTCGCCATCCGTCGGCCATCCAACCTCCCCGACGACGACGGGCATGGAGGAGAAATTGTTCTTTTCAAGAGCCGAAATAAGGGTATCGAAGTTGGCGTCCAAGACATTGGTGTACGAGATGGAGCCATCCACAACTGGGGCGGCACTGCCATTGAAGAAAGCATAGTCTAGGGGGAAATGGGGGTCGGCATAGAGGCTGAGAAATGGATAGATGTTGATGGTAAGGAGTCCGCCATTATCGCTGAGGAACTGGATGATGGAGACCATGAGATCTTTGATTTCAGACCGGAAGTTTCCGCCGGAGGGAACATCGGTGTCGGTCTCGTAGACATCTGCGTTTAGAGGGACTGTCACCTTCACTTGTCGGCCTAAGCCAGCTTTTATTAGGGCAGCTTGAATATTTTGGATGGCCGGAAATGTGCTATTTACAAACTTGTCTTTGTATGTCTTGAGGAAAGGTTCATTACCCACTGCAACATGTCTGTGCTTTCCATTTGAAAACATAAAAGATATGATGTTAAGCACAGTACTTCAATGCAATTATTAAATTTATCTCTTCGATCTAACCAAACTGTTCGGATAAGTGGTGAAATTAATACAAAAGTATATTTCATAACAAGGAAGGAGACCATCTTTGCAAAGGTCAATTCTAAGAAATTAGAGATATCCTGGACATTAACTTCATATGAATAGGAATTTGAAGTTTTTGCATATATGCATGTGATCTTCATATGAAACAGCATCCTAGCTACCGAAAAGCTTGTTAAAATGCAAGAAAACGAATATTTACCTTATATCGACCCCAAAACTGGAAACGAAGGCCGAGACATTATGGGCAACCCAGTCCTCGGCAACTCGGACGCTGCTTGCAAGTGGTGCCAAGAACTCATTGGGTATCCCAACCATAACCTGGATACCTGATTTCCCAAGAGCTTTAAGTGCCCCAGGATCTGCTTCAAAGAGCTTCACTTTATCGAATCCGTTGTCTTTCAAGAGCTTGACCACTATGTTAGGTGAGAGAGGATGTGTTGAACGTGTTCCCCAGTTGCAAGCCAGGCCTAGGACCCCCTTAATCGCTAAACTTTCATCATTAACGATGATGCAGAGCAACAAAAAGCATACGAAGTAGCGGAAACCCATGTTGTTCTGGTAGTACCTGTACAGCCTGAATCGCTCAAGTTTTTTGGAGTTCCCTGTCCCAAACTCAAGTGTATATGAAGTACTGATATTTCGAATGGATCATTCCACAAGGTACGCCAGTGCATAAATTTCCTTTTATGAAAAGAAAGGTACGGGATTACATAAAGATTCATTAAGGAACCGGATTCCAAAGGAAACCCATTTTGTATTGCGAACTACGTGCCTTGTCTCCGATAACATTGGACTCAACCGGAGAGAGAGAAGTACAATATTCTACACCTTAAGCAAGGAATGGAGTTAACTTCTTGATCATTTCGTGATGCCATTCCTTGAACCCAAAAACCCATTCATAACGGAACGCACCTTTCCCCGGTCGGATCTTTCTCCATTCTGTAAAGTTGCATGAAAAGCAACCTTTTTTGTCCTGTACCAACCATCTTAATTCATGTCATTTTCTAATTCCTGGGCTCTGGAATTGCATGGAAGTCCATTGCATCACTTTCCAATAATATTTGACACAAACCCGAGTCAACTTTAGCTTAGAAATGAGGCACAAATTTTTAACCCACAAAAGAACTCGCGCGGAGAGAAAAGTCCAAGATATTCTCGGATTGTAGTGGTCCCGTACTATCATTGAAGATTCTACTTGCTACACTCTTGGCTCTTCGTTATTCGGTTGACGGATTGGGCTAGGCCTGGATTTGGATACAAATAGGGTACTTCGGCTATAGGGATCTCAAGATCATTCTCAACACGTATGCATGTGGAGAAATCTTATTGCAGCTGAGGCATTTCGATCTTTCCATGAGCAACTTGCAGGCCAGAGTTGGGCTCGTACTGTTGAGCCGCTTAAAGTGCATCCTCGCGGATTCAAGAAACGATTGAATCTACAAAATATAAATGATAATTTGTAAATTTAAAAGGTTTTGAATCAGTCTTTAAGATTCGGGTGATCATATTTAATGACTGAAAATGATAATATATATGGTACATAAGTACTATAGCGTCATAAGCAATCAGTAGAGGAAGTGCTTCATATTTCTATATATTAAGAACCCATAGGCAGAAAGCCAAATCAGCATAATTAATATTAAAATATAGAAAAATAAAAAAAATAAAAAATAAAAAAAATGAAATCAAGTTACAAAATTTCAGAAATTAAATATATTGACTATAATAACACAGCTTAAAAATTAAAAATTAAAGTTAAAAATGCATAACAAAATCTAAGAAAGGACAGAACTAAAGGACAAAAAAAAAAAAAAAAAAAAAAAAANATCCCGAAAAGATTTCATAAATCGAGTGATCGATTAGGTTTTAGTCCATTAACGTAATCGGATTATGATCCACTACGGAGGCGAATTTGCCACTTTAATTTATTTGAGGCACTTAGAAGTGTAATTTAAAAAAATGAATTTCACAATTAAGCTTGTATGAATATTTATAATTTTATGATGTCATAAAAGTTTCAAATTTTTTGAGTGAATAGTAGACTCTCAGGAGAGCGCCACATGGCATCAGGTCTAAACAACCATTAAATCGCCATGTGGGATGTCCAAATCAACTTAGAATCACTAGAAAACATTTTGACACATGGTGTCATCACAACCCTCCATTTGGAAATCCACTTGACACTTGTCAAATGGAGTACAAATGTGTAAGGTGAATGGAGTAAAAACCAAGCAAGTCAATATACATTCTTCCACATTTCACTATTCCATCCACTCAAGCACTATTTGTCCAACCACAACCTAATTGAAACCCCAAAATTGGTGGTGAAGATAGAAACCCCAAGTTCTTAGGGTAACCGAAATCCTAAAACTCCAAACCCCAAGCTTTTGGGTTAAAACATTTCCACAAGCAACCAACCACTTAAGTACAAACTCTTATTCTCTCATCCACTCCTTTACACTGTGGTACCTTCATTTGACCAAAATAAATTACTTTTGAATTGAAATCTGAACCGAAACCCTATCTATACCCTAAATGGATGCCATTCAGTTAAGCGCAATTAGTTCTAGCCGGTGATGACCTGAGTTTGTCTAAGCATGGCCCATAGAATTTATTCTTAGTTGCCAAAGCATTTTAAGAGCTTTAGTTATTTTTGGAAAGCCTTAGAGTCTTTGATTTAGTGACTTGAGCCCAATAGGGGAGTAGCCCTAGAAGGCCTTGTGATTTTCGAATCTATTTAGAAACCCAAGCCCAATGGCTTTAGGTCCATGACCCAGTCACTAGTGCCATGTGTCATGCATATGTTGCACTATGAATCTAGACTTGACAGTGGACTAAGGGGATATATTAGTGTAGGGAAACACCAAGAGGTGGCTTGCACGCCTACCCTAGAGGACTTGCCACTTGTCAATCATGCTAGAAACCTTTTAAAAGAATAAAGAGAAAAAAATGGACCTAGGAAGACTAAAGGCTTTTCGGCCAACCCTTTTCTCACACGCCTAGACCATTGTTTTGGCCAAATTTCAAGTTCCAAGGTAGATTTTCTTGGAAAGGGAAGTCTAGGGAAGAGGAATGAACTTTTTCTAGAAAAGTTACATGGGAAACCCAGGGGGCACATGGGATTTCGGATTGTCAGACTTTTGCCAAGTGTCAAGCATACTTTAAGCTTCTAGAAGATTAGGTGAAGGGACTCATGTATCAAAGGACTATTTGCCCCTAGGATTTCAGCTACCACATTCCCAATGCACCTCTTCACTTGCCACTTGTCACTTAAGTTACCCTGAGACCAATGGCACATGAGGAGTCACCTAGAGAAGTAGCATTAGGAGATGAAACATCAACTTGGGAAGTGGAAAAGAGAGTTGACGGCTAAGGCATGGCACACGCCTATGCCATGTGTCACTCATCCAAAGTTTTTCTCTTGAGAAAAGGAAGAGACTTGGAGTTGTTTTACCTCTTTGCCCTAATGCACAATGCACTTAGTTGAGAATTGGAAGGGGCATAGATGGAAGAGAAGGATTCAGCTAAGGGAAGGACCCACACCCCACCCATAAGCCTTTTTACCTTCCCAACGCAATCTAAAGGTTGAGAACACCAAGAGTCATTTTCGGCTAAAGAGAAGAAGGAAGAAGGAAATGTCACTTGTCTTGCATGCAATGGACTTCAAGCAACCAATGAGGGATTGAAGAAAGTTCTATAAAAAGGAAATAGAGCCACATGCCCAAGACTTTCTTCTTGGTCATTTTTCAAGTTTTGAATGTGTTCTTATCTTCTCCACATTTTTCTCACACCTTCACTTGAAGATTCTCAAACTTTCTCGTGCTTTCTTTCCAACCAAACAAGGAGGATTCCTTTTCAAGAAAGGATTTCGCCACCATCAAGAATAGATAAGGTAAGGATCGGTTTTCTCTAGTCTCACACACCCAAGTCACATTCTCAACTCAAAAATGAGATCCCGATCTCATAGGATTTCGAGAATGGTGAAATACACACATTTCTACCCATTTTTATGGAAAAAGGTTTTAGGATTATCAGGGAGCACTTGAAGCCGAACAAGCGGGGGATGTATATCCTCCATATTTTCGATCACCACATGTGTACTTATCTTATTTCAAGTTTTGTTTTATAACATGAGTGAAATGAAAGGGGTTTTGTCCTAAAAACCCTAAAGGTCGAATGGCTTAAGATCAAGTGACGCCCTCGAAACCCTTACACACTCAAGAACACAAAATAGGATTTTTAGACACTTTCTGATGAAGTATATTCGGATTTACAGATTGCTAGTTTTTCCTTACGTGGATTTTTGTAAGTATACACTTAACTTACTTTTGGTTAATACTTGTATATATTTGTGTAAATTCTTTCGTCGATATGTTTGCTTTATTTGCTATCTCTTGTTTTTTTGTTTGAATATGTTTATGTGATCTTTGAATATGAATATTACATGAATGATATGATTTGAGTTAAGATGAAAATGGCAAGAATGTTCTTAGCATGTTTCGGTTCTAAGGAAAATATTGTTGTCAATTTGTGATACTTGGTGGGTCGGCTATACCATGTCTTAGAAGATTCAGATCTTGGCCAAATACCATGATTTTATGTTTCATTTCGTTATGTTTTGATTTCTAAGCAAATATGTTTGAAGAAGAAGCATGTTCAAGTGATGATTCTTCATGTTTTTGCACCTACATGTTTCGTCAAATGCCCTTTTTCATAGTTCCATGTATGTGTTTTGATATCTCATGTGATCTATATTATCATGCCATGAATTGAACATGTTATGCTTGGTTATTTCATGCACAGCATTTCATGTGTCACATGTCAAGTGTAAGGGTATATGTCTTAAGTCCATGTCACATGTATTTGGACAAAAGTGTTTCCAAAAAGTGTTTTCAAAGAAAAAAGTTTAAAAAGTTTATCACGACCCCAAGTGCTAGGATGTGGGAATGTCCTAATGGAATTCCTTTGTCCACTCTGGAGTACTTAAGAATAGAGTGTCAATCTCTAGGTCAACAGAGTACCGTCGACTATCCTTTAATGGATTCTTTTCAAAGAATACTGGAGCCAAGAAGTACCATTCCCCAACCAGAATAGTAGAAGTTGTTACAGGTACCCCGGATTCTCGAGAACCATGAATCTAGATGGTTCCATGATAGATGACGAGTATACTGTACAAGCTCATTATGACTATTTGAAGTTCTATTAGTACATGGACCAATTGTCTACTTATCTTGAGTGAACCTCGAAGCCCTCAACTGATGCAAAGGCAACAACAAAGGAATTTGAATTGTTACCACTTGGACCTTAAAAATCCCATGGAGTATTTTGGTGTCTGACTCTCGATGGGACAATAGTGATGAAGAGAATGGGAACCTAAGTTATTTTGTGGAAAGAAAGAAAGAGAGAGAACTTATGGTTTAGATCTAAACTTTTGAGGAACAATGTTTTGAGGAGGTCCTGTGTTTTGGGAGATTTAAACTATACTCTATGCTTTTGGGATGTTATATCTTAATGATACATGTTTATGGTTTTGAAGAATGTTGGGATATTTGTTTAGTAACGGTGTCATGTGCTTTACAATTGCTTATCGCATTGGTTAGATTACCTGACTTTTAATATTTTTTTATTGCTATGTTATTACATACTGGTAGTGTAATAGGTGCATAGCATATTATCTGTCATGTACGAAGGGTATGTAGCCTTGTGTTACATGACACGGCGTTTCAGTCACCTTCCAATCCTAAGCGGGGATTGAAGGCGTCACATAGCCAAAGTCCCTTAGTTCCACCAAACTTCTCACACAAGTTTCTCCCTCTTGAATGACCATTCCATGGCTGACTTTACACCTTGTTTTTCAGCACCAAATAGTATCCTTTTATGGAAAGCAAGCAACAAAGCCTCATCAAAATCACCCCACTCGGCAGCAAAACTCCAGCCCTTTCCAGCAGATTTTCTTTCCCTATTGCACAAGCCATCCTTACATCAAGTGTCATAGATCTCACCCACACCAAGTTAGTCCCTATACCCCCTATGCCACCTGTCTCATTCTCCCAACTTGCAATATTTTCATCCATTTTCCTAGGGAGAAACTGTGACAACTTGGAGAGAAGAGAAATTTTTGGTGCTTTGCTTCCTTGAGTTCCAACCTTTGTAAGTTTATTCTCCTATCTCAAATCTCTTGTATTTTTTAAGCTTTGAGTCTTGAATGTTTGGGAGAGTGTTGGTTAATTTTTATTGGAGGTTTGAAAGTTGAATATTGGTATTTTGGTGTGTTGATATTTGGTTTTGGGAGTATGATGTTAAACTAAGAAGTTTGTGTTGTTTTGTTGAAAATATTTCTAAATCTCGGTTGCATGATGTGTTGATATGGTTTTTTTGTGTAAGCTTATGGTTTGATTTATAGCATGTTAGGTTTTAATACAATGGTTTTGCATGATCTACCAAGTGTTAGAACCGAATCCTCCAACATGTGATTTGTTTGGTTTAGTTTTTATTTTTTATTTTTTACGCTTAGAATCTTAAATCCATGGTTTGATATTTATAACTCTTGTTCTTAAAGTTTTGATTTATGGATTAAATTGGATTTTTAAAGCTTTATGGCTAAGGTTTTGTTGGATTTAGATAAATATGCAAAGAAGTATGTTTCTAAGCATGATTTAGAGGCTCTTGGGTTTATGGTTGTTTTGGTGTGATTAATTTCTAAGATATGTTAATTTTGCTGCATAGATCAAGTTGGAAATTGAATTTGAGGTATATGGATGTGTTGTTTCAAGATTTTATGCATGCAAGTCAAGGATATAGCCTTTTTGGTCAAGTAAAATGCATGCTATGTTTCAGATTCAAGGCTTTTTGTGTAAGCCAATTCTCATTTGTTAAGTAATGTGATTTTTGCTGTTACTCAAGCATATTATCAACTAGGTTTGAACGATTAAGATGTTAGAAGTGAGATTTGTGGACTTTTGGAGCCCTTGGTGCTAAAATGCAAGTGATAGACCAAACATACCAAGATTAGGTTTGGTTTGACTTAATCTTGATATTTTGTGTGATTATTTAAAATGGTGAGTTTATGATTCTGAAAATATTTGATTTAGTGTCTTGACATGATACTAGAATTAGGGATTTGATATTTATGTGTTATTAAAATCGGGTCTAAGCATAATTGTGTAATAAATGGCCAAAAGCAAACTAGGTGAATTTTTTACCTAGTTAGGTTCGGCCAAGAGAGGTTTATGTACTAGATGTGAGATTTTGTAAATTCTAAGCTCATTAATGGGCTTAGAATGAGATATGAGGTATGTAAATTTTGTTAAGCTTTGGGGCCCGTTTGTAATTTTCATATGTTTAGAGACAAAGTTGTAATTCCACAAAAGTTAAAGGGTTATTTTGTAAATTAAGTTCACATTTAGTAAGTTTTCTTTTTATGAGGATTAAATGAGAACTTTTAACCTTAGAACGCCTCTCATTTTAACACACGCTACGCTTACTTTATGCATGGATTTTTGTAAGTTAGCTTCTAATTTACTTGTGGTACTTTTATGTATGTGAGGTGGTAAGGTTCATTAATTATACTCATATTTTATTTATGCTTATCTAAGTGCTTTATACTATGTCATGCCATGTCATTTTAAATATCTGTTACTTGAATATCTGTTACATGTCATGAATGCCATGTCATAAGCATACAAGTATGTCACGAATATATTTCTAAATCATGCATAAGTTGCTTTATTTTATCACGATCTCAAATGCTAGGATGAAAGATTATCCTAGTGTTTAAAATGGAGTTAAATCTCCCGAGATTGATAAATTACCTTTAATCAGGCTTCAAATGGGTATGAATAAACTAGATTTCAAAGCGAAGTCAGGCATCCAACGCTGGTGGTGCTAAAATTAATGCTACAAGTATAAACTATTAAGATGTATTCATAGCTAGTGCATAGACCTCTGATGGGATGTGATACTCGCAAGAGCACATGGTCTATGAGGAGCTGTGGAGCATCCATTATAAAAAAAAAAAAAACACGTAGAAGAATGAATGTTTCACGTTCATGCAAGGAAGCATGACATGTTCACGTTAAGTTATGATGTTTCCAAGTCATGTTATGCACAAGCAAGTTAATGTTCATCAAGCATACATGTCATGTTTACTGTCATACATGCTTATTTATATTGTTGGTAGCTTAGAAGCTTTACTTGCTGAGATTTTATAAATCTTACTGTGGTAGTCATTATGAGCCATTTCCTCAAGAATGATAGATGATGTGTCAGGGAGCGGAGGAACAACGCACGATTGGTCGAATAGGTAGGTAAGGAGCCTCGGGGAGCTCTTAGAGTCGATCCTCTAGTTCCTGGATATTATTTTGGAGCTTATAGCTGAGTTGTGTGAGTGGTTTGATATTTAGATTCTATTTATATTTTGTATGAAACTATGGACTTCTGTCTCCAATATTATGTTGTTTTGTTTAAAAATTAGTTAGAAGGATAATATACTTTTGTTATGTAAATATTAATGAAAAAATATTTATCTTTTGGGATTATCATTCTGGTACAATGTGTATTGCTAAAACAATTATCTGCTGTATTTACTCCATCTTGTTAGAAGCATGCTAGGGGCATTTTATTTTTAACTATAATGAACGAGGGTATGTATCCTTGTGCTATATGTCTGGATGCTTGAACCTCCGTCCAATCTCTAATAGAGTTAGGAGTGTCACAATTTTGATTGGTTATGATGAGCCATGTTAGCATTTTGTTTGCAATATCATATGGACTAGTTTAAAACTTTTTAAATCATGTGTATCACTCTATAAATTAAGATGCAGACTCTAAGGACTTGAAAAGTAATTTAAATATACTACATTTGTAAGAAATAAATATTACAATCATTTCAAAATGCTAAATTGACCAAACAACATTAATTCAAAAATGAGAAGAAAATGAAGTTTATATCGTTAAATATCTTCATTTTTTCTGGAAAAAAATCATATATTACAAATAAAAACATTTTCTTCTCTATAAATGATATGTACCATGTCAAACCGCATATTTAAGAGTATGGTAGTGGGTACCCCATAACCCATGATGTGTTCACATGGGTGGGGAGGTTATTTATTAACTATCCACCACTATCACAACTTCAGCAAAGTTAATTAACTTCCCATGTGAAAAATATTTAAATAAGAGTTTACATATATTAAATAGAGTTGAAACAAGTCTACATACAAAAGAGAAAAACTCTCATCTCTCTTTACAATTTCTTAGAGAAACCATCTAAATATCTTAATCTTGAAGCGTGAATTTTTCTAGGAGATTCTATTAGTCTTCTAATTGACGTAAAGGCTCAAACAACAATGTGGGTTGTAAGACGAGCAAAGATCTGCGCTTATGGAAATTCTGCTCCTTGAGGTAATTCGAATTAACCTCTTTTAACATTGGTATTAGAGCCTATGCTGCTTGTTTTCGCCCATATGAATATGATTACACGTTGTTTGATGCTCTGGAATGAGTTTAAAAGAATGTAATTGATGATATGCCATGATTGTTTGTGTTTTGGATATTTCATCAGAGGCTGCAGTATAACATGTTTAAGGTTGAATTATCTACATGAAAACATTCCTTATAATGTCAAAAACATGTCTATTAAATTTGGTGAAATTTCATTGCATATAAAAGAAGAAATCTGAAACCCTAGTTTTTAAAGTTCATGTTTGGACTGTCAATTTGGGCCAACTTTTAGCCCAAGAAATCTTATTTTCTGGCCATAATGTTTATATGGTCAGAAAGATGGGTTCATAAACTTTAATTTGATATATCATATGCTTAATTCGGACTTAGTATGAGTAAGTTATGACCGATTGAGAATAGGTGGTTGAAATCAAGAAAAACCAGAAATTTGGGTTGAGGAAGAGGACGATCAACAATATTTGTTTACCAGTCCCACTCTCGGCCATGGAGAGTATGATCCACCCTTACACTTGGTGTGTGTTTTGGATCACGTTATCGACATACATACACATTAAGATGATTGAAATTTATGTTTGGACATCCGAAAACATTGTGAGCGGCGGAGGTGATGTACACTTGCCACCGTAGCAAGTGAAGTAGAGGTAAGACAACCTTTAAAGCCAAGATGAAGCCCACACGCATAGGAGGAGCATGGGGGCGCATGCGACGTCTTTCGATGTCCATTTTTTGTCACATGTGGCACGTATATTCTTTTGTTGGTGTCTAAAGTTGATTCATATATTGTTTTGAGGCTGAGAGCTGAAAAAATATTTTTTAATAAAAAAAGAATTTGGGACACTTGTCATACTTTCTCAAGTCTAGTTTTTCGGTGTTATATGAATATTTATATAGATTATTTGTTAAATGCATGTCCATGTTGAATATGAGATCCTTGATTTGATGACCTATGAAACCCTTCTCATTAGTTGAGAATGTGGATTCTTTATCCATTCAACCATCATGCATACCTCTATGATTGAATGTTTGAGTTCATTTGTATTTTTATTAAAATTGATTGAGTTGACATTGGTAATTTGTTAGGCTCATGTTTAATGTATGTATTTATTTTTATATGAATGGATACGGAGTAGCTTATAAGTATATCGATGATGTGGCATCCTTATTTATTTATTGTTTTCCTAGAAGATTTGTAATAGGATTTTCTTTGGAAATGTAATTTTATTATTGAGGCCATGTAAAGGGATGCTTTTTTCATCTAGCGATATACGTTAAGATCACCTTAACATGATGCACCAAATTACCAATGAGCCTTTGGGTGGAGTCTATGCGCAATGTGTTTAGCGCAATGATTATGATTTTTTTCATATTTGGTGAATGTATTATATGTACTTGAGTTTTGAGTATTTTAAAAAAAACTCATCTATAAATTTTATTCAAAATTAATTAGATATGATATTTGGACTTATATAGTGGGAGATGACTACTAGTTTTTTGCAAAATTTTTTATCTCACTATGTAGGAAGAAATTCTATGGTCTAGTTAGATTTTGGAATAAATTTAAATGCGTGCTAATATCAATCTTGCGCAATGAATGTAGTGATAATGGCTACTAAGAACGTAGTTATTAACCTTACTAAGAAGCAAAATTGGATGAGACCAATTATAACATGTGGCATAAAAAAATCCAATATTTGTTTAATGAACAAGAGATTTTAAAAAATTTATCTCACCTTATGACACAACCTGAGGAAATGAATACTTCCCAACATCGTCATGATATGGAAGCCTATTAGGTTTGCGCAAAGAAAGATCGGTGTGCACGTTTTACCATGCTTAGCAGTATGCACAATGATCTTATTAGAGATTTTGAGAACTACCTAACTACCCAAGATATGTGGAACTAGCAGAAAATTGTCTGTGGGGGGAAATCAACTACTAGGCTTCGTGCTCTCACTTTGAGGTTTGAGCATATTATGGACTCTAAACATACCATGACTGAGCATTTGAGATCGAAGTCTGCCTATATTCGTGATCTAAAGGCTACCGGCAATAATCTCACTTATGTACAACAAGTTATTGTTGTGATATGATCTTTGCCCGAGTCAACATAGGGGTAAATGAAGCTCGTTTTGACACACCATGAGAATATTAAGGTGTCATTTGGATAGTGAATTGAGATGAGATGAGTTGATATGAAAGTTGAATAAAATATGGTTAGAATATTATTTTTTAATATTATTATTATTTTGAGATTTGAAAATTTTGATTGTTTATTATATTTTATATGGAAATTTGAAAAAATTGTAATGATGAGATGAGATTAGATGAAACACTTCCACTATCCAAATGGGTCCTAAAACTTTTGTTGATATATCTCGCCATTTGGAGCTAGCGGCGAAACGCATAGATGCACACCGTAAATACTCTTTTTGTTGCCCAAGCTGGGAAGCGCAATACATTTAGGCCTAAGTGCAAGCAATATGAGAGATCTGCTGGAGTGACAAATAGTCTTGGGTCAAGGGATGGCAAAGTAGTAAAGCCTGCAGAAGCAAGCGTGCTGGCAAGGTCATGTCCAAATTGAAATGCTATAATTGTGAAAAAGTGAGACATTTTGCTCGTGAGTGCACTAAGGCAAAGAAAGTATCTACTAAATACAATTCTCTCATTACTTATGTTTGTTCATATATTTTTATTGCTCAATCAATCCCTAAATGGATTGTAGACACATGAGTAATTAAACATGTAGCTCGAGATCGAGTTAGGTTCATAGATTATAGAAGAATACCAACTGTCAAACAATACGTTATATTGGGTAATGGAACTCAGGAGGAAGTACTTGAAGTTGGCACCTACCAACTCAAGATGCGTATGGGGCACTTGTTACTTCTTCATGATGTGTTATATGCATCTAGTGTTCAATGTAATTTACTTTTAGTTATTTCTATGTTTGAACTTGGTTTTAATTTTCACTTTGATGGCCCTCAGCTAGGCTTTGATTTGGATAGGGTTTTGTATTAACATAGTTTTCTTTCAAACGGTTTCTTCATATTGGATTTTGATAATTTCTTATTTTCTTTTATGACTACAAATGATGATGATATTGTTTCTAATTTATTGAAATGATATGCTGGACTAGGCCACGTAGGAAAAAATAGAATGACTAGACTAGCAAGGGAAGATCTATTGGGGTCTCTCGCAAATGTAAGCCTACCTGTGTGTGAGTCTTGTTTAGCTGGTAAGGCCTATAGGAAGTCTTTTGGATAGGCTCCTAGCGCATCTTAGAGCTTAGCATTGGACTAGCCAAATGTCAATGTATCTTCATTCTTTGGTTAGGCATGAGTAAAATCCTCTACATTAGACTAGCCATACCACTAGAGCTCAACATATGAGCTACAATAAATTAAGCTCCCTAGTCATCTTTGACTAAACACTATTCACTCACCAAAGTAATATTTTAATCATTTTCAACAACCATTATATTTTAATCTTATATCAGGTGCGCAAGTTTTGAAGTTTTTGGCCCATCATACATTATATACATAAATGTTACTTTCCATGCCCTTTATGTTTTGTAATATCTTACATCTATTTTAAAAATCTATACGTTATTTTAATGTCTATATTATCTAGTTATTTTAAAGTCTATATTGTCCATTTCAATTTTGATAAATAGTCCATTATTTTCTACCTTATTCTATTTCATTTTTCAATAGTATGTAATATATTTTGCCTGGGTTTTGTGGCATTTGGTGGTTGAATCCAGTTTGAAGAAATATATGAAGTGTATTAGTAAAATATTACAAAATTTATTTTTTTTGTAAAATATTATTAAAATATATCATATTATATTATTATTTTGACTTTAAAATGACTAGTCTAATGTAGATTTATCTAGCTATAGATTAATGCTATAGTTAAAACTTGAAGTTCTAGCCAAAATTTGGACTTGGCAATGGCCTAGCCAATGCTCTTATCATTTAGAGCTAGTCCATTCTAATATTTGTAGGCCTATGAATGTGGAGGCACGCCATGACACCTCTTATTTTCTCACATTAATAGACAATTACTCATATTTTAGTTATGTCTATTTGATCTTTCATCACTTTGAAGCATTAGACTGCTTCAAGCGCTTTCTGGCTGAAGTTGAAAATTAGAAAGAAACTAATTTAAAAATTCTAAGAACTGATTGGGGTCGAGAGTACTTATCTAAAGAGTTTTTAGGACTATGTGAGCAAAATGGAATTCGCAGGCAATTAGCGATTGCTGGCAGACCACAATAAAATGGTATTGCAAAAATGAGTAATCGTACCTTATTGGAAATGGTTCGATCAATCATAACGCACGCTAACCTGCCAATATCATTTTGGGAGATGCTCTTCTAGTTGCTGTCTACATTTTGAATCTTGTGCCTTCTAAGTTCATTCTTTCAATCTCATATAAATTATGGAATGGCCAAAATCAAATTTGGAACATTTACGGCCTTGGCATTCTGCAGGTTATGTTTACGCCACTTCCCATAAATATGGAAAACATGGCCCTAAAGAAAATAAGTATATCTTTATAAGATATTTAGAGAACTCAAATGGCTATGTAATGTTTGGTGAACATCCTAACAGAGGGGTGACAAAAATAGAGTCGCGTGATGTCACATTTATCAAAAGTGAGTTTCCCAATATTGGTGAATCAAAGAATGATCTTAAAGTTTTTAAGTTGTAAGAACTTGAGGGAGTTACACCATCTTTTGGTGAGTATGGAGAATTATCACATCCTAGAATTGGAAAAGATAATGGGAGTGACTTGTCTTCTAGTGGGAGTGTACCACTAGAAAGTGACTCATAGGAGTCCCAGTTACGTAGAAGCAAACGTGGAATAATTCCACTTCGTCGTTTTGAGATTGAAGGAGAATCTTTTATGTGTGCTCCATGTGACTTTGAGGAACCTTCTTCTTATGAGGAAGCATTAAGTTCACATATTTCAAATAAATGATTGTCTGCTATGAGAGATGAGATGAGTTCTATGGCAAAGAACCAAGTTTGAGAGTTAGTTGATTCCACCTAGGCACAAATCTATTGGAAACAAATGGATTTTAAAAATTAAGCGCTAGACAAACAGATCAATTGAGAAGTATAAGGCCTGACTCATGGCAAAGGACTATACCTAAAGAGAGGGCATAGATTATGAAGAAATATTCTCCCTTGGTGTGATATTTGTTTCCATTTGCCTCATTTTAGCTATAATTGCACATCTAGATTTAGAATTTTTTTCAAATGGATGTCAAAATTGCATTTCTCAATGGAGAACTAGATGATGAGATCTATATGGATCAACTTATTGGTTTTGAGGTTGAGGGACAATAGCACAAAGTATGTCAGCTAAAACGTTCCATTTTTGGCATTAAACAATCGTCTAGACAATGATACTTCAAATTTTATGAGGCCATTACTTCAATCGGCTTTGAGATACTAGAAGAAGGCCATTGTGTGTATGTCAAATGTGTAGGGAAAAGTTTTATAATTTTGTTTTTGTACGTGGATGACATCTTATTAACTGGAAATGATATGGAGATATTTGTCACCACAAAAGAGTGGTTATCCTTTACTTTTGAGATGAAGGACATGGGTGAAGCAAATTATGTGTTAGGAGTTAAAATTTCAAGAGATCAATCCAGGAAGCTTCTTGGTTTGTCTCAAGAGACTTACATTAAGAAAATTCTAGAATTTTTTCATATGCACAACTCCAAACTCATAGACGCTCCAATTGAGAAGGGTTACACATTGAGTCTAGAAAATTGCCCTAAGAATGATGAACAAAACAAAGAAATGACCAGAATTCTTTATGCAAGTGCAATTGGAAGTTTGATATACGCTATATTGTGAACATGACCTAACATTTGCTTTGCAGTTGGATTGGTTATTTTTTATTAGAGTAACCCAGGACATATTCATTGGTAAGCAGTTAAGAGGATTTTCGATACCTTCGTGGGACAGCAGACCTTGTTCTTTGCTACGAGGGTAGAGATATGAGAATGAAGGGTTATAGAGATTCTGATTTGGCTAGTGACAAAGATGAATGAAAATCCACAATGGGTTACACATTTATGCTTAGTGGGAGAGCTATTTCTTGGTATACCAAGAAACAATCATGCATTGCTTTGTGCATGATGGAATCAGAGTACATTGCTTGTTCAGCAGCTGTACAAGAGATTGTTTGATTGAAGATATTTTTTCATAGCCTAGAGGTTACGGCTCTTGCAGATGAAGCCGTTAAGATATACAGTGATAGTATGACAGGTTTGGAATATGCCAAGGATCCCAAATACCATGGTAGAACCAAACACATAGATATTAGTTTCACTACATTCGAGATGTTGTTGCGCGAGGTGAGGTGATCCTACAACATATCTTTACTAGCAAGATGGTAGATGATCCTTTTACCAAGGCTACTTGTAGAAATGTTTTCAAAACTCATGTTAGGAGTTTGAGACTTTGTTAGATTTGATATATGTTGTATTGATGATACCTTAGACTTTATTGTATATTTGACACTGTATCTATTGCACTGAGATTATTGTGTTTATCTCATATTATTAATTAATTGATACTAAGTGAAAATCACACATTATAAAGATGTCACAGGCAAAGATCAGTCCACTCACATGGATTATCACCTTGGCACTTGAATAGCGAGCAAGATAAGACAAATCAATTACTTTGGCGCTTGGAAAGTGAGCAAGTAAATATCTTAATGTTTTTGGAGCATTCAAGATAAATTTAAAGAATGTCACCTTAGCTTGGCTAAGTTGAGACTTTCAAGAGTCGTATATGAAATATTTAAATAATTTCATGAAGCCTGATTAAAGTGGAATGTGAGATCTTAGGTAGGCGCTAAATGAGTGACTGTGCTAAGAAACTCAAGTTAGAGTACTTTTGTAGCGACTAGACTAAGATTTCTACGGCGTTTGAATGTGACAAGCCCAATTAAGTGGAAATTCCGTTGTAACATACATTTCATACTGTATGTGCTATAGACAACCATATGAGGGAGTGATCAGATGGGTCCCTGCTCCATCAATAAGTGAGCCCTAAGGGATCAATAAATGATCTATTCCTATGCCCTTGAACTTGAAACTATGTCATGAGATGAAAACTTGATGTTGCTACTTTAGCATGTTTTCTTAGGGAAACAAATGATAAGGTCTCACGGAGCATGTCTAGGAAAGTAGTCAAGTCTAATTGAATTGACATGAGTGTCTAGGGAAGATTGTTTTGATTCTTACTTGTTATTATATGTCTCATAGTCCAGGCGATTATGTCATTTTGACTTGATTAATCATGAGCATATTATATAATGTGAGGTCAAAAATTGCTTTGAATTATAAACTTGTGAGGGATTAAGGAACCTTGACCTAGTAAGATTAAATAGTTTGGGGCATATGCGAGATATTATGAGTGATGTACTGTGTTAGTATGATGGTGACTTAATATTGTACTCCTACCATTTGCCTTCTCATCAGGTCACGCAATTCATTTTTTGTATAAGGGATAAGTGATTGAGAGATAAGGAGGAGATTATTAATGGGCATAGCACCCATTGTAGACAAGTGACAGATATTGGTAGTGGGTACCCCATGACCCATGATGTGTCCATATGAGTGGGGAGGTTATTAATTAGCTCCCCATAAATACCACAACTTCAGGAAAGTCAATTAACTTTCCATGTGCAAATTCTTTAAATAAGAGTTTATGTACATTAAATAGAAAGCGAAAAAAGTATACATACAAAAGAGAAAAACTCTCCTCTCTCTCTCTCTATACAATTTCCTAGAGAAACAACTAGATTTCTTGATCTTAAAGTGTAGAATTTTTTAGGAAGCTCTAGTAGCCTCCTAAGCGATGTAGAGGTAGAAACAACAACGTGGGCTATAAGACGAACAAAGATTCGGGCTTATAGGGATTTTTCTCCTTGAGGTAATTCGAATTAACTTATTTTAATAGGAAGAAAGAAACTAAAGTAGTATCCCTGTGCGAGGCCAACATCGGCAGCATTCCCATATCGGCAACCTCTCCTCCACTAAATGACAAGACAAAATATGGGTTGTTCAGAAAACATGTACAAAATTGTTTTCTTCTTTGATGATGAAGGCATCAGTACTACTTTTTATTATGCTGAAGTATTCATTGTTGGTACAAGCTCATGGAGGGTCATTTCAAAAGGCCTTCCTTGTCTTTTATTTAGATCACCTGTAGTTGCATGTGGGAATATTCATTGGCTTCCTTACCATGAAAAAGATGCACATGAGGGTCATCCTGATTTTGCTAAGATATTTGTTTTGTTTGATATTTCCAAAGAACAATTTGGCTTGATTTATCCACCTAAATTTGGTCAATCTAAATGGAAACAATGCCTAGCTATTGCTGATTGCTCGACGATCAGTCCGCACATCGATATTTGGGTCGTGAAAGAGTGAAAGGAAAGATCATTGGGTCAAAGAATACGAGATTGATCTAAAACCACCGGTAAGAATTTTTTTTATCAATCTATTTATTGAAGTTGTAGGGCTGCTGGAATTTGCACAATCACACCAAGTTGATTATAGATATTCACCTACTTTTCTATTCAATGAAAATATTAAGTATAAATAGTTTTAAGATAAATCTCCCTAAGTCAAAGACCATCAACAACTGTGTTAAAAATTGAATTCAAACTTCTAAGGCCTAAATCCAAATCAATTTTTTTTTTTATAGGAAATAGACATCATTCATTCATTCTATAAGGAAGTTACATCTGTGACTCAAGATTACAAGTCAAACTAAATGTTGTTATAAGCTCCCCGTACGCTAAGCGACGTCATTGTCTAAACTTCAGAGACTCTCAAAAGAGATTACCCCGCTCCAACCTCCACCCAAACCACCAAACTCTATTCTCCAGCGGAGGAGAAGTAACCACCAAACTCCATCCTCCAAAGGAGGAGGAGCGTCCACCAAACTCCATCCTCCAAAGGAGGAGAAATGTCTATCAAAGCTATGGACAACAGTCTAATAGCCTATTTCACCTTATTTTTCTGAAACTAAAAACAATTTTAGTTTTAAATAAAACTAAAATCCATATCAATTTTAGTTTTAAATAAAACTAGAAGAAAGTTTCATAGTTAAGATTAGTGTGTAATTGTCAAGAATAAAATCTTACCAGAAGATGTTTTATATATAAGATTGTTAAGATATAAAATAAATAATAAAATCTATTCCCATAAGTTTAAGCTTTTGGAACAAGTGCTTATTTCACATGGTATTAGAATAGAGGTCATGAGTTTGAATCTTGACACTACATTCTATCCCATTTAATTAAATATTTTACGTGTTGGGATATCCATTGAGAGAAAGTTTGGCCCACGCTTGAGGAGCAGTGGCGGAACCATCAATTTTTTTTAGGGGGGCCAACTATTCTATGGCATGAGATGTTTATGTAAAATAAAAAAATATTACAAAATCAAAAAGAATCAAATCTCAATAATTTGCCAAATAACGTAGAAATAAAATTTAAAAAACACAACTTAATGTCTGTTTCAGATTTTTCAAGAGAATATTTCATAAAATAATATTCGTCCATTATTATTTTTGTAAATATGAAATATTTAGAAATTAGTTTCTTCGTATAAACTATCAAGTGATCTTTTAGAATGCCATATTTCATTCTAATATTTAAGCTAGTTTATCAAATTTCATCTAAATCTATCTATTTTGGTGTCACATTAAGCATAAAATACTACAACTGAGACCTTAAATAAACTTTTCCTTGCACAATGAAGTTGGGATGATAAATCATCTCCACTATTTTTCATATAAATGATCAATCTTAAATGATTTTTCTAGTATTTTCACTTTGGATTCTATATTAAGAAACTGAATATTGTATAACAAAAAAATTGGGGTCAATGTTAATAGTTTATTATTTCTCCTAATCTTAGTTTTAATTTAATTTTAGTGTGGCCACATCCTTGAAAATAGATAATATATAGAAATTATGCGAAATAGGGGTTATAGGAAAAAATTAGAGAGAGACATTTCTATGTATATTGAAATTTTACAAAATTTTAGAAAGCATATGGGAATAAGGAAATTAGAAATTTTTTTGGAGGGGCTAATTTCTATATACATGGAATTATTAATAAAATTTAGGGTCTATTTTGAATTTTTTTTGGAAGGGCCAATTCTTATTTTCATATTATTTAGAAAAATCTAGCATCGTATAAATATAATACTTATATGGACTTCATACTATTTTTATTTCATGTAATCCATTCATGTGCCTGTCATATGGAAACCTACATTCATTAATAACTTAATTTCATTTCCTCAAGCAACTTAAAACATAGAACATGCATAAAACTACTCTTGACTTAGACTTCCTTCACTTAAACATACTCTTATTATCCAAATCATTCCTTCAAACATTCCTTTACTACCCTTTCCGCACTTTTTGGCCATAGCTTGTGACCCTCTTGAGGTCATTTTTCTAACACATAACATTGAACTTCAAGTTCTTATTCTTTAAAGTGAATCAACTTTCAAGATTAAGATACACTATCACCTTCATCATAATTATCTCTTACCTTCAATTCCATTTTATAACTTTAACCAAATTATACAACTCATTCTTAACCAATACATACATCCCTTCATTCATGTGTCATATAATCCAATACTTCAATATGGCACAATCTAAAACTTCAACCATTTTCACTAAATAACAAAAGACAAGCATAACATACAATTTTAAGCTAACTTTGATGCTTAAACATTGTGTATTCATGCATAAGACAGATTATACACTATATAGTAATTCTATCCAACACAACCATTATGCTTAACAAATCTCAAACCAACACAATCCCATCTAAGTATACATACATGTACAGCTAACCAAAACACTCATAGACATGGCTTCCCAAGTTCCATATATACATGAGACATTCAAAGTACACAAAGTTGTCCAATACGTGTAATTAATCAAATTACACATTTAGCCTACCCTTTTTACATCTAAAATTAACATATAGTTCATCAATCTTGATATACTCAACTTGATAAAAAAAAATCCAGCCCATGACATCTCACACCATCTTCACAAATAAATACAACTTCTCCATTTAATACCAACATTTCACACAACATATAACCAAATCACAACTACACAATAATCCACATGTAGTCTCATCACTTCATACGACATACAACCACAACACAAACTCCATATTTAATCTCATCACTTTATACTACACATAGCCATATCACAAACTACACTATTCACAGTTCACAACACAGAGCACATAAACGCAACATTCCTTTTCAAACATGATCACATGCATATAAACACCACATATTTACTTCTTAACCCAAAACATATGTATGTTGATAATAAATATGGCTTAGCTTGTAAGGCGCTAATAACCTAAACTAGAGAGAGTTATACCGTTAAATTGAGGGGTGTTGTTGTTGGGTGGCTCATGACTATGCAACCACATAGGCTTGTTGTTGCTTTTGGTGGGTCTTCTGTTAATGGCTCACGATGGTGCAAGGAGGAGGAGAGGCAGTGGCTAGCGTGGGACTGAGGGAGGTGGAGCTTGGGCATGGATGTCTGATGGGTAGAGTAAAATATGTGGTTTGAAGTGGGTGTTATCTAGTCATGCATGGTGGGGAGAGAGAGAGAGAGGATATGCATGTGCTGCCATGGACTGCGATGCTGGTGGCTGAGGAAAATAGAGCTCGAGTGTGGGTTATTGGGCTTGCTTCAGTCGGTGGCTGAGTTGGGGTTCGGTGGGACTAACCATGAGGAAAGGCTGGGTTATAGTGGTGGATCTTGATGTAAATGGTTGGTCGTGGCTGAAGAGATCGGGAGGGAGAGGGTGAAGGCTGGAGAGAGAGATAGAGGGTCGGGTAAGGGGAACATCGGCGTGGGGTGGATTGACTGGTGGTGCTGCCGTGGGTTGCGATCCAGGTGGCTAAAGGCAGCACACGACTTCGCTAGTGGCTACTGAGAGAGGGAAGGAGAGAAATATAGAGAGTGTGAGATATAAAGAGAAGGAGAGAGGGTGGTCATTGCATAGAGAGATGTAGAGAGAAGCTTACCGGTATGAGGTGGAATGGTTGGTGGTGCTGGAAATCGCAGAGGCTTTGGCAGAGAGATGAGAGATATAAAGGGAGGCGTTGTGGCTAGGCTGCATGTAACACCTGGGCCCAGCCAAACCCGCTTTACAAAATTTTTGAGTTATAGGTAAGAAAAACCCACTTTGGATTAACAAGTATATTTTTATGGACTACAAGCTCGAATGTTCTTTATTTTGGCAGAATATGATTTTTCAATAGGTCTGATAATTATGTTTAAAATCTTTTAATGGACCAAGTGGAAAATTTTTTAGGACAACTGTAATTTTCTTTTAGGTTGAGTTGAGGACCAAAACTTAGGAAAAAAAGCCCATGCATTAATCCCATACAAGATCTAAGACGTGGGCCAAATATTTTTTTTAGGCTAAAGAGCCCAGGCCCATGAAAACGATTCTGGACTCCACGTCTTGCATGGTTTCACGTCTGTTTCTTTTTCATGCACGTCCCTCCTTCCTTTTTCTCTAGGTTTTATCTATTTCCTATTTATATCTCATACATGTTTCATTCACAGCCCTATTTTCACGACCTCAGCCATCCAAACTCCTCTGAGCATCCACCCTCCTTTGTGAACCACGGCTACCACCACAACCGAGAGCCAAACAATTGAAAACCACCCTGTTCTTGCAGCTCAGTAGAGCACCTGCTTCCTCCACATCGAACCACACCCCAACCACCCACGGCGCCAACTCTCTTTGCATCGTCATTACGAACCCAGCACACACGAAACCATTACCACCCTACACCAAGCACAACCGATGCCCAGCTAGTGAAAACCACCAATGGAAACACTTTTTTCTACTTCTCCGAAAACAGAAAAATCCCACAACTTGAACCCGCCACCTCCACACCTCGGGAGAGCCGCCCACACGCATGGAAACACCAGCACAAGTCGCTGTCGTGGAAGTTGCACTTCCTTTTCATCACTCGGTTGGCCCCTGTTTTTGCTCATCAAAACAAAGCACTTCGTTTGGCCCCACCGGGAGCTGTAGTTGTACGACCAAGCTGCTACCACCCTCATTTCGAGTTCCAACACGTTTGCACCGCCGTCCATCGTAGATCAACCACTAGACAGCTTCCTCTCTCGCTCTCTCTACATTAAAGTGTTCACCCCCAAAAACTTCACATGGCACGCCTCCTCCCTGCGCAACCACCAACAACCAACAGTGAGGCCACGCTGCAATCGCCAACTGCAACAGAGGGCGCAGGAGAAAAATTACCCACCACCAAACACCGCCCAGCTCACTGCCGTCGCTCCTCTCCATCTCTCGGTGAGTATGGTTTCTTTGTTGCATATGTGGTCTGGTGTGGGTAGTTTCAGAAGTTTAAATTTTAATTGCAAACCTTCCCAAAGTGCCCATGCATGCATATTTCCTAAAATGCCCTGCCTTTAGGTGTGTTTTATATTAAGTCTAAATTTTTGGTATTTGTAAGGGTTTTAGTGTTCTTTTAATTTATAACTTATAAATAATTAAAGATTTGAAGTATATTATTAGTCATAATATATTTTTAAAATATGAAATTTTTGAAGTACCTAGTAAGTGTAAATTTTATTTTTGAACCCTTTAAAGAGAAACTAATTAGTCTATTTTTATCAAATGAATTTTTTTTTTCAAATCAATTTTGTTATAATTATGTTAAGAGATTTTTCAACTAGATATGTATTTTATGTTGTATAGTTGTAATTAGTAAAAATATTAGTATGCATTTCCGGAAATAATTTAAAGTTTAATAGTCAGAGAAATTAAGTGGATATTGAGGAATTTGGGTAGTGATGGTATTTTAGGGTTATGAGAATTTTAAGTTTCGAGATATTAAAGTAGGTTAATTTTAGCATTTTAGGTGAAGTATTGAAATACGTGTTCGACGGAAAATTTACGAAGATTACGTGACTATTCTTATAGGTGACAAGTAATTTTTGTTTATCATTGTCGTGAAGAAATTCAGAAAGCTAAGAAACCTAGGTAAGCGGGGTTCTTATGCTAGACTTTCCATAAAAATAAATAAAATGGGCTGAGGTTAATTTTTGGAAAAAATATGCGTGTTTTGTTATGAAATGAAATTTGAAAAGACCTCAGTTATTTGTTCTGCATGACTCATGAATTTCTGTCTAAGAATAAAGTACTTTCTGTTATGACTGGTGTAGACAGGAGTAAAAATTTTGTCATTCTGTTTCTGAACTATACAAAATAGCAAATATAAAAAATTGTGCATAAATTATATTTCTGTGATCTGATTATGTTCTGTTCTGTTTTGAAAATATTCTATACTCTGATATAATATGATGCGATTTCTGAAACCTTTGGCATGACATTTTGTTTATATTCTGTTCTGACCTTACCATGGATGTAAAACGATAGCCTCTGTTTGGGTCTTTTGTGTTTTTTGTGCACCCACTTTGGAAATAAAGTGATTTTCTGCATGATCTTTCTTATGTACACACTCAGGGCTCTAAGAATAATAAGGGAAAGATTCACATTCTGTTTCTTCTCGATTGGCCATCGGAGTTTGCACAACCCTACCACAGGAATTAAACATGGAATTTTGTTATGATATGATATTTCAGTTATGCTATGCCAAGGGAATTTTGAATAAGAATATTTTTAAAACTTTCACTCTGATATTTTTAATAACATGTTCTGACTCTATATTCTGAAAATAAAAATATTTTCGTTCTACATTTTGAACTCTGTAAATGCTCATGTTTGCATACTAGTATATGCTCTCTATTTACTGAGTTGTTGATAACTCACCCATTCTCTCCATAATATTTTTCAGATAATTTTGATGCATCAGCTGGGAGTCAGGAATAGGACTTGCAAGTTTTGTGGATCATAGAAGATTAAGTGCCTTATGGTACAATGACTTTTTGGACAGTCTTTTTGGTAGTGTTGATATTTTATGTTGCTTTGGTATTTTTGAGTAATGGATATTTCTAGTCTTTGTGAAAATGTTAATGTGTATTATTGAGGTACTCCTAATGTGTACTTATGTAGGAATATGGATATTTGTGTTGAACAAATAGATTAATATTTTATGGAGACTCTGGGTTATTTTAAAAATGTTGTTAGAAATGATTTTTAGATGACATGAGTTAACTGTCCGGACCCACTAGGACGAGGCGTTTCAGTGCAAGTTGGTGGGTGTGCGGTGGCATCATGACATGAAGTAGTGGCCCATGATGATGCTATTCTAAGATGTGGGCTAAGTTGCGACTATGAGCGGCAAACAATAACAAACAGAGTGATAGAGAGGGAGATATTGAGAGAGCTAGGCAAAAGATGAGGGAGTGAGTGGCCAAGGGAGAGAATGCTGTGATTGGCCTACGACAACGCGCTCGTCGTAGCCGTGGTGGCTGCTCACGGTGCCGCCCAACGACTTGGGGAGGGCGACAAAGAGATCGAAAGAGGGAGGGAAACAACATTGCAGGAGAGGGAAAGGAAAAGAAAGGGGAAATAAGGAAGGGAGGGAAAAATTAGGGTTTGTTCCAAAACGATGTAGTTTTGAGTCTTTCCCTTTGGATGGCCTGTGTTATTCTTTTAAGGTGTTGGGCTTTGCTTCGGGCTGGGCTTCACATCCATTGGGCTAGGTTTAATCTAATGGATGATATAAAACATGGAGAAATAAACTAAACTAAACTAAACAAATAGGAAAATGAAACAGAAATTGAATGGGATTAAATTTAAAATCCAACTTTGTTTTATTGATCCAAAAATAATATTTGTTATCATAAAATAAAATGATGAGCTTTTAGTAAATATTTAGAAGAGAAATAAATCCATCTAGATAAATGGATTTTTTTAACATAAAATAAAATGATGAATATTAAATAATATTCTCAGAGAAATAAAATCATTTAAATAAAAGGCTTTTCTAAAATTATATTATCTTCGGGTTCCAAAATTTAAAGAGGCTTACTTCAAATCTAGGCTTGGTCCAATAACATTAAAAATACTCCATTAAAATAATTTTGGACTCATGAAAATATTGGAAGATTTTAAAACACTTGGCTCAATTTAAAATCATCCGCTAGATTTAAAAACAAAGATTCGATATTTAAAATATATAGGCGAGACTCATGACCAATAAAGAGAAAATGAGTGGTTGGTCACATGTTATGCATGACATAAGCATATGCATGAATAATCATGATTTTAAATTCTCAAAATAAAATATTTTATGAAAAGCCTTACATTTAGTATGTTTACATTATGATGAATTTTTTATTGAGTTTTTTACTCATTTTAGTTTTAATTTATGTTTTTAACCATCCCAAGTGAGCATCTTTAAAAGAATGGAGTTACAGGACAGAACTTGGCCCAAGAAGGCGAGGCAGAGGCCTTGAACATGCACATAACTTTTAAGTTATTTTTATAGTACAAAGTTCGAAGAATTTTAAATAGTGTTTCCTTAGTCTCTTTTATGATTTCAATATCTTAATACAAAATAACTTTAATTATTATAGAGAATCTTTGTACCTGGCTCTTGCTTTAGAATAAAAGAAAATGAAAATTTTAAACTCCAAGACAGTAGTAGCACTCCAGTTCCTTTAATGTCGTAAAAGCAACGTCGTTTTTAACCTTGGGAGAGTAAGGTGTTAACTTAACCTACTAGATTCTTAGAAGTCTCAATGTGGTGGTCCCACCTGTGGTTTTGTTCATTGTAGTTGTAGAGCTTTATGTAGATTTAGCCCAGGAAGAGTTTCTTGAGGAAGAACCACCAGTCCTGCCCGAGGCGTAGACACGAAAGCCTATCTCCGACTAATGGATATTTTTATTTTTTTTAAGATGTTTATTTTGGTTAGGTGATGATTAATGTACGGTTCGTTGTATTTTGATGTAAATGAGGAACTGGTGATAATGTATAATATTTTGGGGGAAGAAACAATGATGACTTATGGAAAGAAACAATGAAGGTTAAATTTCCTTACAAGTACAAATCTCTTGTACAAATAGTATTAGTCTTCGACTAGTCCCTTCACTTATTTTGTTGCATTAATAATGTTTACCTAACGTGTTTTCGACTCTAGAACGCTCTTAGTCCTAGGTAAGATCTGGGGTGTTGAAGCACCCCTAGCGTCGCAGGTCCTCACAAAACTCTTTAACGAGGAATGAGGGCACCACAATCATGTCAATAAATCCAAAACCAATAGGTCATCGAGCTTCAAGGTTCCACTTGTCATAAGTGCCAAGTTGAATTCATTAGCTTGATAAAGAATAATTTAAAGACCCAATAGAGTTTAGGAGGTTTTTTTTTGGGGGGGGGGGGATACAATTTCTATCAGGATCAAAATCTGCAGAGTGAAGTAGGTGGTATGCTAAAGCAGGAGGATATAAAGTTGAAGCAAAGGGCTAAGAGGAATTGGTACCAATTTGGAGATAGAAATACTAAGTATTTCCATACGTGTGCCATTCAAAAGAGGAAGAATAACCAAATTTCACAGATCATTAACTCTGATTTAGTTCATAGGATAGATCAAGTAGGGATTCAATAGGCTTTTCAAAATCATTACACAGAAGTCTATCAAACAATGAATCCCATAGCAACTGCTATTGAGAACTGTTGCAACATGAAGAAGTAAGAGTGACAACAGAGATGAATATAAAGTTACAAAAAGAATTCACCAGATTGGAGATTGAAGAAGCACTATATCAAATGGCCCCTTTAAAGTACGTATCTCCTTTACTTTTTTTAATTCTTCATCTTAAATTTTCACAAGTATATGACCTTGTTATTTATATTACTCTCTTAGACTATTTTTAGATAATGCAAATTACTAAGCACTTTCTTGGTACGCACACATACATGTCCTTGATACTCACTCATACATGTATTTAGTAAATCAAGAACACATTATAATCCTAGGAAAACACATTAACTTTCCTTAATGTGTTTTCCAGTAACTCCAAGCATATCTCTGAGAAACTGAAATCTGTCCCTTGGAAGGGCTTTGTAAAAATGTCTGCCAACTGCTCTTCTGTGCTGCAAAACTTGAGCTGACTTTCACCACTTGCTTATACTTCACGCAAATAGTGATATTTGATGGCAATATGCCTAGTTTGACTGTGGTACACTGGATTTTTTGTGATTGCTATAGTTGACTTGTTATCATAGTATAATTCAACCGATTCTTGCTTCTTTTCTCCCATATCACCCAAAATTCTTTTCAGCCAAATTGCTTGATTTGCAGCCCCTGCTATTGCTACATACTCAGCTTCTACAGTAGACTATGCCACACTGTTATGCTTCTTTGAACTCCAAGAAAGTATTCTAGAGCCAAGGCTAAAACAATATCCTGAGGTGCTCCTCATATCATTTAAAGATCCTGCCCATTCACTATCAGTATAGGCAACTAACTTTGCATTAGAACTAGTCTTGTACCAAATGCCAGTTAGTTGCTCCCTGCAAGTATCTGGGACTCTCTTTGCAGTTCCAAAGTGGACTTGACTTGGACTTTGCATAAATCTAGACAGCAAACTTATAGCAAACATAATGTTAGGTCTAGTGGCAGTTAAATAAAGCAAACTACCAACTAAACTCCTGTAAATTCCAGCAGCTACTTTCTTGATTCCGTCTTCCTTCTTTAACTTCTCACTTGGAACCAATGGAGCTGCAACTGTCTTGCATCCAATCATCTTAAACTTTGACAGCATATCTTCTGTGTACTTTTTTTGTGAAATGAAGATGCCTTCTTTTTATTGACAAACCTCAATTCCAAGAAAGTAATGTATGAACCCCAAATCACTCATCTTAAAGGAACTCGTCATGTCATTCTTGAATCTTCTGATCATGACTAAGTTGTTTCCTGTAAAAATCAGATCATCCACATACAAGGAAACAATAAGAATGTCAACTTCTCCTTGGGTTTTCGTGTAGAGTGTAGGCTCACTCTTGCTCCTGACAAACCCTTATTGTACAAAATAGCCATCAATATTCCCATACCAAGTTCTAGGAGCTTGTTTGAATCCATACAAGGCTTTTCTTAGCCTAAATACCTTCCCTTCTTCCTCCATGATACCTTCAGGCTGATCAACATAAACTTTCTCTTCAAGTTCTCCATTAAGGACTACTGACTTGACATCAAGCTAGTAAATTTTTCAGTTTTTTTGAGCTACAAGTGCCACAAGAGTTCGAATGGTGTCTAGCCGAGCCACTAGAGCAAAAATTTCTTTGTCATCCACTCCATACTACTGAGCATAGCCCTTGGCTACGAGCCTTGACTTGTTTTTGAGTGGACTTGTCTAGATTTAGCTTAGTTTTGTAAATCCATTTCACCCCAATTACTTCTTTTTCAATAGGGCGATTCACCAACTCCTAAGTATTATTCTTCTTGATCATCTTCATCTCCTCCTTCTGCTCAATCTCTACTCATGTGCCTGCAAAGATCCCATAAGTTATGTGGCTCTTATCAACCTAGGAAAATGGCATCACTCATTGCTTGTTGAAGCACAGACAACGCCTTCGCATCCTTTGGTTTCTCATTTTTCTCAACAACTACATTAGAACTTCCTTTTGCACTTCTGCAGAAGCTGACACCCCTTTTTCTATCACATCCCAAAGGTCTTGTGATAGAGAAAAAAAAAAGTCTTCATTTTGATACTCTAGTAATCATACTTCTCACCACCAAATATAGGAATAGGTTGTGAAGTTCCAAGACCCGCTAGAGTGCTAACACCCTGGTAAGATCGAACCTGCTCTAATACCACTTGTTGAAAATAAAGTGAATATTTTGAACAAGAACAGCAAGAGAATTATCTGGATAATCTAAAGTACGTATCTCCTTTTTTTTTTTTTAATTCTTCATCTTAACTTTTCACAAGTGCATGACCTTGTTATTTATACTAGTCTCTTAGACTATGTTTAGATAATGCAAATTACTAAGCACTTTCTTGGTACGTACACTACATGGTACCTAGCCTCCTTGGTACGTACACATGCATGTATTTAGTAAATCAAGAACACAATAATCCTAGGGAAATACATTAACTTTAATAACAACTGAAAGAGCAGACAAAGGAGTAAAATGGCAGAAACATGTGAAAATCTCTTCAAAGCTAATTGGGAGGCATCTTTAGATGTGAAGAAAAACAAAATAGGAGTTGTATCATTATAAGAAACTGGAAGGAGAGGTAATTGCAACACTTTGCATGAATGAAGAGTCGGCATCCATTCCACAAATAGCAAAAATAATAGCTTTATGGAGAGATGTGGTTTCATGCTCAGAAATTGGATTACACAGTGATCTTTGAAGGTGATGGTAAATCAGTGATTAAAGATGTTTACAGTTCAGGGGTAACTTGTTCATGGTATGACAATCTTATGAAGCCATTAAACGTTTTGGTAGCTGCAGAGATCAGTCGTTTATCAGATTCACACCAAGAGAGGGGAAGACTGCTGCCCATTTACTAGCCAAACGAGCATTATCATGTGCAGAGGAGGTAGTTTGGATTGAAGAGTATCCATAGTTTATCAGAAACTGTATTCTTATTGAGAAATAATGTACAGATTTTATCCATAATTGATGAATGAAGATCTGTTATTCTTTTAAAAAGCCAAAAACAAAAAATACTACTAAAATAATTATGTTGCTTTCCACGTCCAGGTAATAACAAGAATTATGCTTCAAATATATCAAAACTCCTCTTTCACAACCGGTCCGGCCTGCTTTGACTAATTTCCAAAGCAATCCTTCGAGGCTTCAACGGTCATACCCAAAAAGCCATTATCGATAGGTCGTCGTGCTTCAAGGCAACACAGCTCATGTCATAAGTCCAGAGTGGATTTATTTGCGTGGCAGAATGACTATGGCGACTACAACTTCATAAACCATTTTATTAAGAATGACGTGGCATTATGTTCTTAATTCTTTAAAATATGGGACTAATCCGGTGCATCTTTTGTTTTTTGAGAAGCAACCGTCACTCTCTCGACTTCGTTTGGATGTTGAGATAAGATGAAGTGAAAAATTTATAAATAATAGTAAAATAGTTTATAAATGGTAGTAAAATGATTTGAGTCAAAATATTTTATGGAATTGTGAAAAATGAGAGAGAAAATTTTGAATAAAAATATTATAAAGTAAAAATATTGTTAGAATATAATTTTTTAGTATTATCTTATTTTGAGATTCGAAAAAATTGAATTATTTTTGTGTTTTGTGTTTTGTTTGTAAGTTTAGAAAAAAAGAAGTTATAATAATTAGATAAAAAAATTAAAAAATTGAAATTGAAAAAGGTTTTTATTTGTGGTGTTTGGATGTTGAGATGTAATAGGATGAGATAAAATGAGACCTTATTGCAATCCAAACGGGAACTTAAGGCTATGTTTGGAACTTGGAAGACACTCAGCCATCTCAATTGAGTTTAAATTTAAGTCTCGCCCAACATCTAAACACACAACTCTCAACCACTGAACATAACTCAGCTCAGTCTTATCATTGTTACACGAGAGACCCACAACTGACAAAAGTTGATAATATGGATGATCGTTCTGCATGCTCTCTCTCTCTCTCTCTCTCTCTCTCTCTTTCTTGTCAGAAAGCTCATTTTCTTCCCCAATAGGCTGAAAGCAACTAGCACGAGGGAATTTATGTTATATATTTATAAAAGATTTAAATTAATTAATTATTCAATCATTACAATAACTTCTTAATCATTGGTAGGACCCATACCTTTTTCAATTTTCCATAAACACATCTAAACTTATTAAAATTCAAACATATCTAAACTTATCTTAAATGGGATCCACAAAATTCACTCAACTATCCCAACCAGTACTATTCATAAAAAAAACTTAACTCATCAACTTATCTCAATATCGAAACACAACCCAAGCGTCCAAATCCAAATATGCTCTCATTTTGAAACTAGAATTAGTCTTATTGTAGTTCCTGAACGGGGACTACATTACAAGCTTAATGAAACACAGTGTTTCAGTATTAAATGAAACACTGTGTATTACAATGAACAAATTAGGTTCTGTAATGAACCTGATGAAATCGAAAGAATGAGGACCTCGCCCAGTGATGTCAATACCAACCCCCCTTGTGCCGAGATGAAATTGCCATCGCCATTGCCATCGCCCAGTGAAGTCGAAATCGCCCCCCCTTGCCCCAACTATTTGACTACAAATACCACCATCACCACAATCATCGGTTCAGATATTTCACAAAAGAATGATGGCCTAAACAAGGGACTACAATTTTTTATATATCTTCAAATATTAAAACAATACCCTCGAGGCTAGCTGAGATGATAGCTTTGAATTATTTACTGCAAATTGATTATCTGAGATTATCCTCTTGCTGTTGTGCACCCTACTTGTTTGTAAAAATTTGTGAATGATTTCCACTTGTTTGTATCTTAAAGAATGGTTTTCATCCTAACTCAACTCTATTCAAAGAAAAATCCGATGGGCAACAACTTGGTATGTGTTCAATACTGGTTGCCCGAGCCCCTCGCAGACAAAGTCCAGGTGTATTTGTCTTTTATATTCTCCATGAGTTCACAGACAATAAACTCAATGTCTTGTCGTTTATAGTAGTCTTGGGAATTGTTGCAAGCAATTCACAGTGAAGAATTGGCAGGCTAAAATCAAAATATTGATGGCTTGAATAAAGCAACTAGTTTGGAAAAAGAGAGAGCTTGATATTTAGAAATTATTGTCAATAATTTTTTGTACTGGTACAGTAAGGAGGAGGGAAATATCAAACAGAAAGTATGTCTCTTCCCCAGCAAATTAACCTGAATTGACTCTGTCGATAGTGGAGGTGGTTGTTCCGTCGATGGTGAAGGAGATTGGATTGTGGTGGTCGGCAAAAAACACAAATCTAGAACTTAAAATAAAAAGGCCTTCGTTTGTAGAAGAAAGAGAGATAATGTAGTCAATTCAAGCTTAAAAATGGAAATAATTTGGTCATTGGTCTGCAATACAATCCTCTACATAGCACGACTCTTGAAACTATCCGAATCCAAGAACACACCTTTATCTCTATTGATATAGACTATTTAATTTTCAAATAATAAAAATTAAAAACCACTTCCATTACGTTCAGGTCAAACATTAATGTGAGAGAGAAAAATTAAAAAAATGAAAGTAGGTATAGACTGCAAAATAAACATGTATATACAAATCCCAAAGTACTAGCAAATTTGGACTACAGTCGCATCATGCATCATCCCACTTTTTCTTTTCATTATTTTTCGTTTCCTATCTTGTTTTTCCTTTCTTGTCCTCTCAAATGACAAAAGAATCCACTCACACCCTCACAACTACATGCCAACGACACCTTCCTTCCTATATACAATGATACATTAAACCCCTTGGGAAATAATCAATGATTTTATCATCGATCTGAGGCTCTCTAGTCGATATTAGATTTCTCAAATCAAAATAACAGATCATCGCCAAAGAGGTAGAGAAGTCTCTCGACGGCCCAGCTGGGCTGAGCCCTGGGCACGAAGCTCAAGCTATGGAACTGGGAAGAAGTCAATAAAGGAGCCCTACAGAGAGGACAGGTGGTGTGATTATCGTCATGAGCACCATCCACCCATCTGTCAATGCATTCCCTATGGAATACATGACAACAGTTCCTGAGCTCCCTAATCTCATCCTCCTTGCTTAACCCATTCAAGCATACAGCACACGTGTCCCAATTCCCATTCTCCGGCAGTCTTTCTGCGAGATCTCCCAACGTTGTAAGTACGAGGTTGTTTCTTATCATATGGGAAGAAGCCATTGCTGTGCTTGTATGACCTGTGTCATGATCTGGGGCTGACGAGAAAAGGCTCCACCAGTCTCTGAGTCTGAGAGCCCAACACAACACCCATCTCGCCACTGCAATTATAAGAGCTACCTTGTATAGCAGATGCGTTACAATCAGACCCGAGGACTCCTCCAAAAAGGAACCCATTTGAAGAAAAATGCAAAGAGATAGAAGAAGCCGAAGAAGCAAGAAATCAGGAGATTCAAAGGGAAGGAAGGGGAAGAAGAGTGAAAAGAGAGGGGGAAGTTCAAAGGAGTCCTTGAGCTTCTTTATAAAGACGTCTAAAGGCAATACTTCTTGGTGTCGTCATTTGCCTTTTTTCTTTCTTTATCTTGTTCCTTTTTTTTTAATTATTATTATTACCTCTACGTAAGAATAAAGCATCACCGACTAGTCATTGGGTCAGTTCCACGTGTAAATCACATACGGAGGCGGGTCTGTGATTGCTGCTTTCTTGCACTCTTTAAGATAAAATTGTAAACATTCAGATAAGTCACAGCTAAAGTAGGCTTTTGCTTGGAAATGTGATTATATCATTAGTCACCACCTCTTTTACAAAGCAAAGCAATGCAGGATTGTTAGGTGGAACAAAAAAGCAGTCACCCCACCTGCAATCCTTCGGATTAGTCAATACTTTTCATGATACACCATCATTGGTCCATTTGCATGTGTTCATTCCTACCCTCTTAGTCAGATCCCACTAATGCACTATAATTCCCATTATAAAAAGAATCAATTATTTTCAATCAAAGGATATTTTCTTAAAAACAGAACTCAAGCATAAAAATTTGAAAGAATTTACAAGGCACGTATGTTTATCCAAACCCCAAACAAAACTTTGTCAAAAACGTTGTACCTTCGATATTCCATCCCCAAATTGGATTGAAGCATCTTTTAGATATGGAATTTACTATGCCTCAGGTATTATTCATTCTCACACCCAATACCTATAACTTTTTCATATGATGCGGAAGTGGCTTTTTTTTTTAGGATATAGGATTGCTTTCCATTAAGTGTGAGGTATGAATAATGGCTGATAAGAAAAAATTTTCTTCAAATATTTCTAAACGTCAATTCATTTTTTTTTTTTTTATTCTCTCAAGAGGGAGAAATGAGAATCGAAAGCAAGACTTGGAGACAGCATAATCGCATAAATAGGCAACTGTACCGGCATTGAACCTTATTCCGTGCTATACAAAAAGGGACTTCGGAAACAGAAGACGAATTTATAGTTTGACAGGAAAACCTTTCAGTATAGATAAACACTCCATATTAGAGCCTTGTTTACCGCCATGCAAACAATAGTAAATATTTAATACAAGACCATTTAGTAGTTCATCAAATATTTTCTTGAATTTGAAACAGAGAGCTTAAAAGATAAGCTGAAGAAAAACTCTCAAGTATGCTCATGCGGAGGAGCCTCACCTTCTTCCATCTTCTTTCGCATCTTGTATTGCAAAGTGGCAGGAGCACAATCCAATGGTGTTTCTCCTGAAGAAGCAAGCAGTAGAACCGTCCATTAGATCAGTTGGCAACTACAAGTATTCTTGGCTACATAATAATAGTAATAATGGCTGAATATTATTTGCACATTTACAGCAATATTTTTGGGTGTACACCTCTTATTTATAGTGCTATATTGAATGCAACCATTACAATGTAAGATGGGCACAAAAAAGGTTTAAGGAAATATTTCCATTATGGTAATAATAATTGTAGCCACCTTCATACACTTGAATTAAAGAACAATGAATAAGCAAAGGAGAAAAGCATTGTTGTTTTTCATACACCCACCAGATAGGCACAACCTTCTCATATGGGGGTGCCCAAGGGAGCAACGCCATGTGCAAATTGGGAAGAAGCCCCCACTTTTTTTTT
>QEOT01009633.1:281104-312405 GCA_003123785.1 Pterocarya stenoptera
AAGAAAAGAGATTTGATATTTAAACCCTGACGGCAACATACCTCAACTTGTTACTAGAAGTGGCACCTCTATTCCTTGGAATGGTGTCCACCTTCTTTGGTTTTGGATTAGTTTGAGGAGTAATGTTTGATGCACTTTTCCTCTGCCACAAAAGAGAATCAAATCTGTTAGGTGTGTGGACAACATATGAGATTCATCTAAAGATCAAAAGTAATCATACCTGCAGAGGGAGTGCATCAGCCGGGGGGCCTGGAGCTTCACAAATGCATAAAGGCATTCCACACTTACATTCTGAAATGACTGACACAGATCGATGCTCTTCAGTTGGTCGAGCTTTAGAATCTACATTAGCACTTATGTCTAATTTAGAAACTGTATCTGTTACACGATCAACTCCATCTAAAGAAGCTTGTGGATCATCTTTCCCAGATCTGTGCTAAAACAAATTCCAAAATTAAGGACATACACTGAATCTGTAAGGAAACATAGAAGCTTCTTTAATGCTCAAGCATTTTCAGAGTATTAAAGCCTGAGAAGTTTTCCCACTTTGAATGTATGCTATTATCCTCTGCTGGCTTCCATTAACCAGTAACAAATTTCATACTTGTCAGGCTGCGCCACCGCAGACATGAAAGATATAATGTCTAATATAATGTCAATCAGTAACCTGGGCTATTGTTTCAAGCAGAGGAAGTCCTCCAGTAACTACCTCTCAGCACATTATTACCCACGCACCTGAATTATGGTACACTTCTTAAGATCCAAAGTCTAGCAAATATCCAACCACACCAAAGTTTAATTAAGCTTCTGAACGTCCAAAGCTAAGCAAAACAAATAAATGTATACATAAAAGATAATATGCACTACCATGTGAATAGTCTACACTATTGTATTTGTTGAAAACCACAGCCGCACACTAGGTTACCTTAATGAAGCAAAGAGAGCATATATCTACTATGTTGACTATCATGGCAAGAATTTGGAAACTCTAAATGAGTAGCAGGTGAGAATGTTGTATTGCTTTTCAAGAATAGATTTGGAGAGAACCATGCTGCCACAAAACAGCATCCAATTTCGATTCTAGGATGCGAGATTCAAAGTGGCCTTGTCAACAAGTATGACTGGAAATCAATAGAGAATGGGTACCTTTATAGATCACTCAAATATGTGAAAAGGCATCAAATGATGGAAGCGTATAATATAATCCATAAAGATGCCTATAAAACTGTTTCAAATGAGTCTTAATCTCCAATGAGACATAAACTCATCAATAAAGGTGGGACACATTTCTTCTTCTTAGGTTGACATTATATTCTCCACCAATAAAGACCAAAAAATCAGTAGGCTGTAAGCACTATATAATGAACCTCGACCCCAGGATCAATTGTTTGGCATGCCCAAATCAAAAGAAACCATATACACACGACAGAGGCATGAGCCTATAGAACAGATCATGCTGAATGAAAAAGCATGCCCCTATAAAATAAACTAGTCTAGCAGTTTGTAGCACTCAAGCCCTAGAATCACTACAGGGAAAATTCTCAGTTGATAGGAGGCTGCCGCATCCAACAATTTCAGAAGACCCTAAAAGAGTTGAATTTCTTGACTTGCCAAGAAATCCTACTGATACTAGGAATCCTAACCTTGCTAGGAAACCTAGTCACACTAGGAAACAACCNTAAATAATCCACAGCAACTAAAATGCTTCTCCACATTTGGGTTAATAGATAATCTAGAATATATACCTCCCCATTGGGTTCATAATCCATCTGAGGTTCATTCAGAGTACCATTGGTCACTTGACCCAGATTGAAAACAGAACTGCAAAAGAACTATCAATTAATAAAGATATACAGTTCAAGAGAGGAAAATGACAGTTTTGAAAGTCATTAATTATTATCCAGCATGGTCAAATACATAATTGCATTGTCAAACTTACAGCAATGGAGTTATATACTTCGTAAATAACAGCATACAATAAATGCTTGATGGAACTTGAAAGGCATAAGCTATATTATAATCTTTACATGTACAGAAATTGAATTGAATATAACAGACTTCCACCCATGCTGAACAGAAACGTAACAGGAAAAATTGAATCCTTCAGAAATCGGAAACAAAAATATCCTGAGTACATGAAACACCATCCAGCTGAGAGAATAATTAACATCAGATTGATCTTCATTGTCTGATGATAAATCCAAATTTTTCTGAATTGAAATTAGGTTTTAATCAGGTCAGCCAGAATAAAATAATAGCAGCTAGAATGGTTTCAAGTCCCCTAGATTACAGAGAAAAAACTGCCACTATATATTTCACACAACTAACAGAGATTCATGCGCAAAACCAAGGTTTAAAAGTGTAATGGATTGGAAAGAAAAGAGATTTGATATTTAAACCCTGACGGCAACATACCTCAACTTGTTACTAGAAGTGGCACCTCTATTCCTTGGAATGGTGTCCACCTTCTTTGGTTTTGGATTAGTTTGAGGAGTAATGTTTGATGCACTTTTCCTCTGCCACAAAAGAGAATCAAATCTGTTAGGTGTGTGGACAACATATGAGATTCATCTAAAGATCAAAAGTAATCATACCTGCAGAGGGAGTGCATCAGCCGGGGGGCCTGGAGCTTCACAAATGCATAAAGGCATTCCACACTTACATTCTGAAATGACTGACACAGATCGATGCTCTTCAGTTGGTCGAGCTTTAGAATCTACATTAGCACTTATGTCTAATTTAGAAACTGTATCTGTTACACGATCAACTCCATCTAAAGAAGCTTGTGGATCATCTTTTCCAGATCTGTGCTAAAACAAATTCCAAAATTAAGGACATACACTGAATCTGTAAGGAAACATAGAAGCTTCTTTAATGCTCAAGCATTTTCAGAGTATTAAAGCCTGAGAAGTTTTCCCACTTTGAATGTATGCTATTATCCTCTGCTGGCTTCCATTAACCAGTAACAAATTTCATACTTGTCAGGCTGCGCCACCGCAGACATGAAAGATATAATGTCTAATATAATGTCAATCAGTAACCTGGGCTATTGTTTCAAGCAGAGGAAGTCCTCCAGTAACTACCTCTCAGCACATTATTACCCACGCACCTGAATTATGGTACACTTCTTAAGATCCAAAGTCTAGCAAATATCCAACCACACCAAAGTTTAATTAAGCTTCTGAACGTCCAAAGCTAAGCAAAACAAATAAATGTATACATAAAAGATAATATGCACTACCATGTGAATAGTCTACACTATTGTATTTGTTGAAAACCACAGCCGCACACTAGGTTACCTTAATGAAGCAAAGAGAGCATATATCTACTATGTTGACTATCATGGCAAGAATTTGGAAACTCTAAATGAGTAGCAGGTGAGAATGTTGTATTGCTTTTCAAGAATAGATTTGGAGAGAACCATGCTGCCACAAAACAGCATCCAATTTCGATTCTAGGATGCGAGATTCAAAGTGGCCTTGTCAACAAGTATGACTGGAAATCAATAGAGAATGGGTACCTTTATAGATCACTCAAATATGTGAAAAGGCATCAAATGATGGAAGCGTATAATATAATCCATAAGGATGCCTATAAAACTGTTTCAAATGAGTCTTAATCTCCAATGAGACATAAACTCATCAATAAAGGTGGGACACATTTCTTCTTCTTAGGTTGACATTATATTCTCCACCAATAAAGACCAAAAAATCAGTAGGCTGTAAGCACTATATAATGAACCTCGACCCCAGGATCAATTGTTTGGCATGCCCAAATCAAAAGAAACCATATACACACGACAGAGGCATGAGCCTATAGAACAGATCATGCTGAATGAAAAAGCATGCCCCTATAAAATAAACTAGTCTAGCAGTTTGTAGCACTCAAGCCCTAGAATCACTACAGGGAAAATTCTCAGTTGATAGGAGGCTGCCGCATCCAACAATTTCAGAAGACCCTAAAAGAGTTGAATTTCTTGACTTGCCAAGAAATCCTACTGATACTAGGAATCCTAACCTTGCTAGGAAACCTAGTCACACTAGGAAACAACCAAGAAACCTAGATGTTAACTCTACCAACACTTAGGGTGGTCCTATCATGATTACAAATCTGATTTAGAGGGTCACAAGATCAAAATTCCGAGAAAGTTCTAGAACTTGCTGCTGCTGACTTGGAGGGTGGCAGGAAATCAAGAAAACCCTAAGAGACCCTACTGTGACAGCCACCAGAATCTCCCAACAACTATAGGAATACAACTCCAACTAGAAAATCAAGAAACAGCCCTTAAAGCCCTAGAACTCCATGGCTGCTGCCCCGCAAACTTCAAGAACTTATCCCATTGAAACTCCAGCTGCCACCAGATCTGCCTAGAGTACAATAAAATTAGGACAACCTGGGATAAAACCTAGCAGCTGCGGCAAGTCCTCATTGGCCTAAGATTCTTAAGCCTTGTAAAAAACCAAGTCCCATACTCCATGGAAACATAGACTGCCATGCCTCTCTCCTCATCAAACTCTTAAGAAATTTTTCAGCAACATAAGCCCTAAGGACCTGCCTTCTGCCGCAAGCCTCCAATACAAGAGAAACCCTGCAACACTTACTCTCTTTCGACTCAACCTCGTAGGCATCAAAATCATCAAACCCCTGCCATGCTACCCCATATCCCTGCCTTTTTCATTGATTTTCACAATAAAAATCCAGCTAAGAAACACCCTCACACCCTCTGCTTTACAACGCCTGCTACATCACCTCTTTCTTTAAGATCTCTTGCCAATCTTTCCACTGAACCCCTAGGAGAAGCTGTTGCCACCCAAGGTTAAAGAAGAAGTCCAACTGCTGCCACCAGAGTCTTTCTACTGTGCCGACAACCTAGGTATGATTATCCCTCTAACTTTGCATACCTTTATCCATTAAATATAGAGTAGACATTAACACCCTAAGCCATGATGCTGTCCATGTTTACAGTACCAAGAAAACCAGGAAAAAGACTGGTTTTTGCTACCAAACTGCATACTGAGAACCATGAGTTGCATGACTCTTTAAATCCTTGTTAAATCTCAACAAATTTTGAAAGGGGTTGCTGTAACAACCCCAAAATGCCCCAAACAGCCACCAAAGTTGGATTTCTTTCACTAGAAACGCCAAGATGCAAGGACATGCATACATACAGTATAAAAAAAAAGTATAGCTTCATATAGTATAGCTTCATGACAAAATTCTTTTTTGATAAGTAAAAGTAAAATTTTATTGATAGGAAAAGGCATAGCCCGAGTACACAAGGAGCATACATCAAATATGCCTAATTACCAATAAGCACTAGTGAGAGAGCTTCATGACAAAATTCATGATTAAAACCCAGACTTTTACACAGCTAGCGTGCTGCCATAGAGTGGACAGCAACCCCAAAACTGACCACAGGGTCCAAATTACTCTTTTGAAGCCCTAAAACATGTCAAACAGCCACTGTTATGATTCTGACAGCAACATGTTCTCATCCACGAAACACCATACAAGCATGTGATTTCTTAGAAGTTGACAAGATGTTGACGCACTCGATTATTGCATAAGCTAAGAGGTAAGTAACCATGATCCCACCCTTTGAACTATTTTATGTAAGAAATCATGATTATATCCTTTTAATTACGATCACACTCTTTTAGAACAAAGTGATCATCTTTTTCTAAGCTATATGATATGTACATGTTTTGATCTATGACTATATGATGTATGGCTCATTCTATGGTAGCCCATATTTCATGCACCCATATTTCAGTGGGGCCGGGGAACTTTCCCCAATATACAAGATATGAGGTGGAAGATGGTTCGATATTGCTTATTTTTAGGATGCATCCGTGGCGGACCATTTACAATTCTCTAATAACTCTCATCAGTGGGATGTTGATTTTACAAAACTGCCATATGGTTGGGAAGTGGTTCTTTGTAATAATTTTTTTGATCAGTTGTATTTCATTCAATTGGTAGAAGATGGTGAAGACAAGCTTTATCTCCCAAGGATAGTAGGAATTTTTTATGAGCAATATATAGCAGAACAAGGCTCCCATGAGAGTGGCTTTTCTTGTTTCGACAAAAGCTTTAAGGAAGATCCTCACCTTGAATAATTTAAGAAAGTAGCATGTTATAGTGATTGATTGGTATTGCATGTGTTTGACAAGTAGTGAATCTATTTGTGTTGGAAAGGGTAGTTTCGTTGTCATCAAAGTGAAGCTTTATGGAAAATGATCGGAGTTGTGAAGACTATGAGAAGACACTGGCAGATCTCAACGCCCTTCCAAAACCTTTTACCATTGGATGATTGCTCATAATTTTTTTCTTCTAGTTCTATCTTCCAGGATCTTCTTGATCTCTACTTTTTATGGTTAGTTGTATCTCTTGTATAAACCTTGCATATGTGGGTAGCTCCCTTTTTGAGTATTAATTTAATCTACCTTATTTATCAAAAAAAGAAAATTCTCATTCACAAATCCATAAATATTCTTGAAGTCAACCTTAAGAATCATAGATATTCTTGATTGGAGTCAACCTTAAGTACAAGCTCATTCGTATTAGAATTCTAGAAATCCTAACATTCTTCATTATGCATCACTAAGCTATTTCCTAACCCAAATAAGTAGAATTACTAGAAAGCACCTACAGCAAAGAAATAAAGAATGGAACAAAAACTTGAAGGACTCAATTAATCTACTAAAATATGTACATAATTTTTCATCTTACTGATGGTACTCAGTTTCCAATTACTTCCATTAATAACAAACAAAAAACCCACTTCATATTCAGTAGCGTGATTTACCTAGAGGAATTGTTAAAGCAGTCGGCGCAAACTCTAACAAATGAGTGAACGCCAAATTGTGGTAAGGCCTGAATTTGTGCAGAGAGGTCATCAGCTATTGGTAAATTTTGATGTAAAACAATACGACTAGCCAGGACAAAAGGGAAAAATCCTACCATTTGATTCGATGAATGTTCACTGCACAAAGTCCTCCCACAACTTCGGCAGTGATGCTGCCACACAAGAGAGAAGAGAGATAAAGTCAGGCCAAATTCTAAAATCAACAGAACCAACAATTTCTTTTTTGATTGAAACAGAACCAACAATACCAACATGTTACATTTACAAAAAAAAAAAAAAGTTCATGGTTAAACAAAGATCAGCATAAGATGAGGTGCATTTATCGTCACTTGGATGTATTCTACGAACTTTAAAGTACAATTACAAACATGTGAATAGAACACAATTTGAAAATATTATGAGCCCGGATAATGGATCTCGTAATGGGGATTTAATGATAAACTAGGTTATTAGAGAAACCTAGAAACTCCTTCAAACAATAGATTCAAAAATAATTCTTCTCATCAATTTTATTAATGCCCAAAGGTCACTTTAATAAACAAACCAATATGTCCAAATAGAAGCATGACTCCAAAGCAAACTTAAAATTACAAACCATCCTAATAGGAAACAAGCTGCCGTCAAATAAAAATTAATTTAATATGAACACAAAGACTCACTGAAAGATGTCAATTAATGACTCCAAATTTAAGACTATTTGATCAAGACTCCTAGCTAGACTTCTACGTGACCAAAGCTAGAACAAACCAATAGACATGATGAGGTAAACTTCTGTATCTCGCATGCCTGTACATGTACTATACTCCTATTCATTATAATGTGTTATTGCCATTTGGACTTGGATTTTGCTGCTTGTGACTTTGGTACCACTCGTAACAGACATTTTCTACAAACAATTTGACAAGTTTTTATGGTAATTTTAACAACACAATTTGAAACTAGCTTATTCCAATTAGAAACTATTCTCTGAATCTTGATGGGAATAAAGAAAAATGAAAAAATATCGTGAGATTGACAAGCTTTAGAAAACAAAATTCACAAAATATCATACAGAATTACATAGTGGACATCAAAAACCCACAAAGAATAAACTTGCAAAGAATAATCGCACTTCAGCTAACGATCTTCATACGTTAGGTGAATTAAAATTAAAAAGGGATTCAGGAATTACATGCCTGGTCGCCTAAAACTCAGATCATGGATACAGTTTGTTATTACCAATTGTATACATCTTCTTACGTATACACGCACACCACGCACGCATATATGCATGCATATATACACAAACATACATCTATCCATCCATATATAAAGGAACGAGGGAGGTACCCGTCGCCTGAAGGTATTGAAGCTGCATTTGCAGACGTCACAGCGCGCTGCTTCCTGGAAAGGGGGAGGCTCCGAAGACATAATCTCTGATTACTTCCAAACTCTCCAACCTGATCTTTATTATTTTCGAGTTTTCGATCCTCCCTCCATTTGGATGTCCTCGTTGATCTCTTGATCTGAACTCGTATCCTGCTTGACAATAAAAACCCGACAAAGAATATATACCAAAGTCATACCCGGCCGCTTTCGAGGCGACCCGCTCTATCTACAATCTCTTTTTCAACATTGGAATGGCCATTTTATTCTTTAAATTTAGACTAATACGTAGCTTTCTCACTTTTAACTAATTATTCAAAATTTGAAATCTATATTGAATTAATTATCACACTCTCTATAATGATAAAATATTTTTATTTTTTTATTTTTAATTAATTTTTATTTTTTAATTCCTTGTTTATTTTATTTTCATAATCTTCAATAATCTTCAACAATCATATTCATTTTCATTTTCACAATCCAACAATCTATAATATAATAATTTCATATATATATATAAATGGTAAAATCTCATATGTAAATAAAAATCTCATATCTATAATATAATAATCTCAAAAAATACTTTTAGACTTGCTATAATTCTTTTCATATTTGAAAAGAATAATAAATTTACTGTAGATTATATTTTGGACGAAAGCAATTTAGCTAATTCAATGTAGAGCAAATATGGATGATATTTGCTAAATTTAAAGATGAAAATGCATTTGGTTAATCCAATGCCAATGCTCTGAAACCTTTTATATATAAAAAGATATTTTATTTCAAGTAATTCTACTCGTCATTCTAATTTTTATCTTCTCATCATTCTATAATGTGGTATTACATGATGAGAAATTCTATTTGCAATTCTGAGTGGGAGACTATGTGTGCAGTTTCATTAATGAATGAGGATAAAAGGAAAAAAAATATCATTTTAAAAAGGATATTGTAATTTTAAATTTTTTTAAACATAACTATATGGAATTGTATAAACAGTCTCAATTTGGAGACTATATATAGCTAACTCATAAATGATTTAAGACTATTTATTATATTTTACTTTTATTATATGCAACATCATAAAATGATGAGATGATGAATAGATTTTTTTTTTATTTCATAACCCATAAACCTAGTTACAATTGCAAAACAACCACAATATTTTTAGCGAGGAAATATGAGAAGCAATCCTACCAAACAATTATATCATCAACAAATTCTCTTAAAAAAAAAAAAATTATATCATCAACATTCCAAACATGCCTAGCAAGCTTTTGTACTGTTTCATTTCCAAAGTTTGCCCTTATGTGTTACCATGTAAGCACTGAATCTCTTTTGAGTATTGACCTACCAACATCCATCACCATGTTACTAATAGGGGATAAAGTTTGGGTGTTCGGGATTATGATCTTCATAATCATATTTAATGCATTGCCTTTCTTGGACTACTGTAATCCTCTACTTTACTATATTAACTTCATTTTCTTTCCTGCATGCTGCCATTAGGCCTGCACAAAAAACGTGAGGACCTGGTCCATCCGGGAGACCCGACCCGACCCGACCAAAAAAAAAAAGAAAAAAAAAGGGTTGAAGTAACTTGCGGGTCAAACCCGCTGACACTGATATCCTTTTAGAGCATCCACATTGGTCTATGTATATGCATATACAAAACCATATTTGCATAATATGACCTTAAAATCATCTGTATTGATTTATGCATATACATAAATATAGCTAGCTATAAATAGTTGTTATCCAAATTTGGATAACAACTATTCACTCTTCAAAACATATTTTAATCATTTTTTTCTCTCCTTCCACTCTTTCTCTCTCAATCTTTTCTTCTTCTCCCTTCCTCAACAACACAATAAACCTTCACATACACATTCATTTTATTATTATAATATTTTTTTTCATTTTATTATATTTTTAACATAATATATTAAAAAAATTATATTTTGTATTATTACATTTGTATTATTAATGTCAAATATATGTAGTGGATGCTAATTACAAAATATATTAAAAAAAAATTAATTTTAGAAAAAATTAATACTAATAATAATAAAATAATATTTTATTATTATTTATCTCAAATATGCATAAGTCAATGTGGGAGTTTTGCTTGAATGGCAAAGTGGTTATGCAAAAGAAGTAATTTTGCATATGCATATGCATATACCAATGCTAATACTCTTAAGTTGTATAAGAAAAAGTTCAATACAACGTAATGAAGCCAGATGCTCCAAAACCCTAGCCTCCATCAAGAACAATGTCGCCATCTGTGGTCTCTGCAGCTTCCATCACCGGACTCGACGTCGCCATCAAGAACAACGTCGAGTCGAGTCCCTGCTCGAGAAATTGCACATGGGTGGTGTCGGCTCCTCCACCAAGGATCACACTCCCCCTGAAGATTCTTCTTCTTCTTTTTCTTCTTCCGATGGGTTTGTGGTCGAAAATAAGACAATGAGAGATGTTGAGATTTCGCAGAAGGTTCTGTTGTCAAAAACATTTTAGGGGGTTCCTGTGTTTTTTACCAATGCACAATGAAAGGAGGTGTGCTTTTTCTTTTTCTCTCAGGATTTGATTAGCGTTTTTTTTTTTTTTTTTCTCTTTTTGGTGCTATTTGTTCTTTTCTTGGAAGATTCTAAAGCTCAATCCTTTTCTTTGCCTTGTGTTTTCATGGATGTTTGGGTCAAGGTCTATAAGTGGAATCGATTGGTTCTGTTTGTATTGATATTAATTTTGAACCGAGGTAGACCATGAATTCTAGAGAAAATGGGCTCTGTTTGTATTGATGGATTCTGGGTTTTGATCAAATTGTATAGGGATAGTGGGATTTGTAAGGCTTTTTTGGATTTGATCAAACTACTCTGTAACAATGACTGTTTCTGATTGGGATTCCCATTTCCTGCTTCCAACCTCGGGTCGGGTCGACACACATTCGGGTCGGGTCCAGGAAATGAACCGGGTTGTAGCCCTAGCTGCCACAATAACTTTGTCTTTCTCATCCCTCACTATAATCAATGTTTTAATTTCGTTACATTCCAGTTGAATTAGTCAAAATTTTCTGTGCCGAAATCATAACCGGTATATATGTATGGCGTGTTTCGTTTCGGCCAAAATTCCGACCATTTCAAAATATTTCAGATTATTTCGGCCGGATTTCAAAATTCCAGTCTGAAATTCTGCAGAACGGTAGTTTTGAATTTCATCTAAGAAATTTAGACAATTTGGTCATTTTGCCGCTTACTTTTTCTAATCTTGAGACATTTTGTTTCTTTTTATTTTTGCTTCTATTTGTCTACTCACCCATCTAATCACCCATATTCCACATACATATCTCTCTATAAAAAAATCTTTACAACTTCTTACTATTCACCCACACTCCACACTTCATATTTTTTTTTCTTTTATCAAATATTTTTTTATATAAATAGTAAATAAAAAATTTGAAATAGTTTAAAAAGAATAAAATAAAATAAAATTTAAAAAAATGTTAAAAAATTTAAAAATTTAAAAAAAAAAAGTAGAGTGTGAAGTGTAGTAGAGGTTGTGTAGCAAAACCCATCTCTCTATTTCTCTATCTCGTTTCATTCTCTAGGCATTATGAACTTTATATTATATTTACTTTATTTTCTCATAGTTGCCCTTTTTATTTATTTAGCTTTGGATAATAATACATCATCAATTATATTACAATTCAATTATTATTATATATTAAAATATTAATATTTTCTACTTTAATTCAGAATTCTGTACTTGCAGTAGTTCAAAGTAGATAAAATAATAATTTTTTTATACTTAGTTGTAAACAAGCTGTATTTTAGTTGTAAACAAGTTGTATTATAATTGTTCTTATATGTATCATTTTCCTATTGCTTTTATATGTTGCTTTTAATATCTATGTGTGGCTTTAATTGAAATTAAAGGCAGCAAAGAGAAATGATTTATGTTGATATTTATTTGATGATTCGTTGAAATATGATTAATTATTGATTTTATCATATTAAGTATGAATTACATATATAAAAATATATTTTGATGAAATATATATATCCCAAAATAGTATACCGAAATACACTGGTATCGAAATATTTCATTTCAGTAGCTAAATCGGAATGAATTCAAAACTTTGATTATAACCTCTATTGCCGCCTTGTGTAGATCATTGAATATAGCCTCATCTATATTTAGTTTCAGAGTAGCTTTTTTTTATTATTATTATTATTTTATTTTTTTTATTTTTATTTTTTATTTTTTTTAGTTTCAGAGTAGCTTGTTGTAACTAGTAACATCCTCAACTTTGAAAAGCTCTTTTTTATTATTTATTTAAGGTTATTATTTATGTGAGGAGTTTTATTTATTTCTATCATTTTATGTTGAGTTTAAGGTAAAATTTTGGGTGATATTATTATTAGACTTTTAATCCGGATCCATTATTTGAGGTTAACATTTTAGGCTAGAATTGGGCTTGGCCCCATAAATTATTTTTGAAGCCCAAATGGGGCCATTGGACACTATTGGATAAGTCACCGGACATAAATTCATTCATGGTGATTAGGAATTTTATTGGGTCCAATAAATTAGTTAAACTCACATAATATTATGGAGCAAGTGGGCCCGTATTTATTGGATAATAAACCCAAGAATTTATTTATAAGCTCAAAAGTATTTATTTTACAAATTGGCTTATTTTGGACTCAATCCTTGGTCCATTGGGATTTATTAAAGAAAATTTTTGGGAGAAGTCACTATTGGCAACATCAATTTTTGCACACAATATGTGGTTTCATCCAGACTGTCTATTTCTTAAAATTGAAATTATGAGAGAAAAAATGAGAGGATGAGAAGAAGTCACATAATGAGTACAAAGTGTGCACTATTATAGTGACTTTCCTTTAGTATTACTCTTTATTAAATATGTAACCCATGAATATATGGGCAATTCCAATAATATATGTGCGTGGAGAGTATTGAAAAATTGTAATCGTGGTGTTGTGTGTGGTTTCTTGGAATATTAACTTAGACAACATATTTTATAGTCTCTCATAGATTTGAATGAAATTTTTTCTCACATTAGAGGACAAATTTTGTTGATGGATCCTCTACCACTTGTCACTAAGGTGTATTCTTTGGTGATTCAAGAAGAAACAAAAAAAAGTTTGCCAGTGTTCCTGATAATAACACTACAGCTTTTATGAGCAAAAAAGTGGAATCTTCAAGACCAAATCCTAGAAGACAACAAGGTAGAAGGGATAACTTTTCATGCACATTGTGGCATGACTAATCATATAGTAGATAAGTGCTATAAGATTCATGGATATCCCTTGAGTTTTAGGCAAAAGGAAAAGTTTGCTTCACCCAATCAAGTCATGGCTCGACCTGAAAGAAATCCTCTTGAATCATATAATTCTTTGCCTTTCTCTCAATAAGACTATTAGAAATTACTAGCTTTAATCTACACACAACCATCCAATATAAATGGCAATACTCATCAAGCAACAAATGTTTCCTCCACCTTGGATTCTTTATCTTCTTCCTTATGTAATCGTCCTAATGTCTCCACTAGGTGTCACTCCTGTTTTCTTTCCATATTGCAGTACCTAATTCCTCCCATAACACCTGGATCATTGATACAGGTGCTACAAACAATATGATTCATTCTATAAAATTTTTCAATACTATACACGAGCAATTCATACATTAGTTAAACTCCCAAATGGTGACAATGTTTCAGTCACATATATTTGAACTGTACAAATATTTGACCATTTGACTTAAAGGATGTTTTATGTGTGCTATCCTTTTCATATAATCTTCTTCCAGTTAGCAAATTAATCTCCTATAAAAAATGATGTTTCATTTTTATGCCTGACGATTGTTATATCTTGGATCTGACCCCCATGGAGGATGATTGGGAGGGGTAGAAGACTTGCTGAATTATATGTTCTACAATAGCCATCAGTTAGTGCTATTGAGAAGGTTCTTGATTTTCCTAACATCGATTTTGTATAAGATCTCAAACTTAATCTTTGGTATAGACATTTAGGTCATCCTTCTTTGTCCACATTACTTATTCTTTCTCAATCAGCTTTAGACATTGTTTTTCCTAATAAACATGCATATATGGATATTGCACTGTATGCCCATTGGCAAAGTAAAAACGGTTGTCATTTCCCATTCACTCCTATAATGCTACTTTTATATTTCATTTGGTTCATTGTGATGTATGGGACCCTTTCAGTTCCTACTCAAGATGATTTTAGATAATTTTATAACAATAGTTGATGATCATTCCCGATCAACTTGGGTATATTTGATGAAATCCAAATCTGATGTGAGGCCTATCTTCATCTCATTCTATAATTTGGTTCATACACAATTTCATTCACAAGTACAATATGTGAGAATTGAAATAAAATATTTTCTATATGATCTTTTATATTATATGCTAAGTTGCTAATTAATATAACATTAAATTTTAAAGTCCTATTATTCATGTATAATAATAATCTAATAACATAAAATTAATATAACATTTGATATAACATTATCAGTAAAAAAACTTGAACATTTGATCATATATTTTAGGAATACATGTGTTTTTGCTTGGGAGGAAATTCCTCGTCATGCACTAATACTTGCCTTCTCTCATTTTTATACATGAAACTGTTCATTGTATATTCATGAGCATTGTTTCTCATTAGCAGTCTCGTCATAACTTCCAAACCTGCTTATGGTTTTGATATCATAGATTTCAATGTAGAAATAGACCCATGAGTTATACTTGAGGAGGAAGAGCCAATCCGCCTCGGGCAATAGGCACGTAGGCCTATTTCCTGTTATAGAACTTGTCCATTTTTTAGAGTTGTACTTGTAATTAATAAGAAGGCAACCAAATGTGTTAAGTTAGTCTCATTTTGGGAATACAAATCAATTAGTTGGACGTGTGTATAATTAGATAAGAAATGAAATAACTTGTGGATATTGTTAGAATGTACTTATTGTTTTTAGCCTTCAAACTAAACTTTTACTATTCCTCTGCAAATTAGATATCTACTTACTTACATGTGCATTTCCTAGTGAATATTGCACACCTAACCCGATTCGAATCTTGGATTTTACGGATTGGCAAGCGCTAAGGATTCCCACCAGGTTTTTTACCGAGGGATAGGGCACCACACTTACGGTGAGGCGGTTGGTCAACTTCTCTTGTGGCATGTCGAAGGAGCTTTGAGTCAAAAAAATATTTGGTGCATTTAGATCAACAAAGTGATGTAGAAGAGAAGGAGATGGATAGATGTGGTTTACCGAAGCCGTGCAAGGTGACGAGAGGAGCGCAACAGCAATTTCTATGGCTGTCTAGGTGGTTTCATGCGAGATGGGGGTGGCTACCTCATGTTCACACGTATGGTCTCTCTTTCAGTGGTTCCTGGCATGATGGGTTCCTTTGTTGGACGTGGGGTATCACGACGATGTCGATCTGGCTGAGGGTGTGGTAGTGTCCAGATCCTGAGTAGGGCGGCGCACTACAGTAAGCTGTAATGGTGTAGTACCAATAAATCCATTTTTATTGACCCCAATAAAAATTTCATAATCCATTTAATTAACTTCTGGGCTCGTGACCTATTCAAAATTATCCAATAAATCTCAATTGGGAGTCCCAAAAATATTAGCCTATTCAAATGATAATAAGGCTTAAAATAAACATTTGAGCCTATGAGTTTAATTGAAATCCCCTAACCAAGCTCAGTAATTTGATAGCTCATGGGCATTCCAAAATGATCCATACTTGATAATATTGAATAGGGTTGTTATAAGTGACCTCTTCCCAGACTAAGCCACCCAACCACCTTACTCATCCCTATGCAGCCACCGAACAGGTAAGTCATTTGCTCCATCCTCTCATACACATATAAGCAAACAAAAATTCTACTTGCAACCGGGCCTGGGGGAACCGGCGCAACTGTGTCCTACGTGGCATTTCTAAACGGCGTCGTTCTGCATTTTGAAATCAAAGCCCCGCAACTCGTTTCTGCGTTGTTCACTTTCCCATTTAACATTTCACCAAACGTTCTCCCGCTTGATTTCGCTTCCCTTCTCCCCATTCCCATCGTCTTCCCCTTCGTTGCTCTGTCGAACTAGTCTTCTCACCGAACCACTTCGTCTTCTCCACAAAAGCAATCCCATGAAGCCCTGTCGTCTTCACCGAACCACGAAACCACGAAGCCGTGTCATCTTTACCGAACCACGAAGCCGTGTCATCTTCACCGAACCACTTCGTCTTCTCCACCAAACCACGAAGCCGGTTCATCCCCTCCACCATATCTGAAATCTGTACCACGAAACCACGAGTTCCGTCGTTTTACTTCCTTGGATTCTAGTTGTAGTGTTTCTGTGAAGGAAAAGTCGGTTGCTTTATTCGAATATGTTCATATCTGGTGGCTACTATTTCTGGGTCTCGCTTGCTTGTTAAGTTTGGGGTTCTAGGTTTTGGAGCAGCTCACTTGAAAGTTGAAAGCCTCAGTTTTTTAGGAGATTAGGCGTCTGGTTTTTGCTTCGTGGGTTTTGGTTCTCAAGTAGTTGATGTAAAATGCTCACTTCTGCCAAGGGGTTTTGGTTTTGCTGCATTTTTCGAGTTTGGCTGACATTTTCTTGGGAAAGTGACAGAAAAACAAATCTCCTTTCCTGGTACTTGTTGCTTGTGGGTTTTGATACTAGTTTTTTCTTTTTGAAAAGTTAGAGGGATTAGAGAATCCATGGCCTTCACTCACTCGTCTTCGAACCTCGATGGCTCGCCCTATTATTGCAAAGGTGAACCCCTACTTTGAAGTTTGTTGCATTGGTAGATTCTAAATACAGAGCTTGTGAAAAAAATATACAGAAAGCTCGTGGATTTTCGAGGGCAATTTATAATAAATACTGTTTGGAGCTTTTGTAGAAGTCTACTTGCCTTTACTATTGTCTATTTATATTGCAATCCATTGTTTGCAACCAGATTTTAGATCCTCTATGGATAACAATCTTTTGTGATTTAAATAAATTGAAAGGGGATGTGCTTTTGGTTGAAGAGCCCTTCTCCTTTCTCTGCTCTCTGTTATCAATGTTGTTTTTCAGATTATATACTTGCTCTGTTTAATCTTTGACATATTACTTCTTCATAATGATTTATTATGGAAAACAGGCCATGGTAGATGTCGCCAATGAAGTTGGAGCTGATGCTGTTTCTCATGGATGTACAGGAAAAGGAAATGATCAGGCATGCCTCGTGATTGAGATCTAAATTTTATGACCTGCCATATATTTACTTATTACACAAATCTCACTTGCATTCTTGTGTAATCAGGTGCGCTTTGAGCTCACATTCTTTGCTCTGAATCCCAAGCTAAATGTTGTGGCTCCCTGGAGGGTATGGGATATTACAGGGAGAGAAGATGCTATTGAATATGCTAAGATGCCTGTCCCAGTAACAAAGAGATCAATATACAGCAGGGACAGGAACTTGTGGCACCTTACCTCCTTCCGTAAGAGCAGTTTGAGCTTTATCTCAAGAATTGTTGCAGTCACAAGCCTTGATAAATAGAACTATGCAAGTTTGATTTGGGCTGGTTGATTTTGTTATCTTTGCCTTGTAAATTATTTGTGAAACTTATTTGGGGAAAATCTTGTATGTCTGAAGTTGCTGAAATTATTTGATTTTGTTTCAAGTAGCTGTGTCAATGTTGATATTGAAATGCCGGTACTGCTACTACTAGGAGTTACTGGTTTATTTTATGTTTTTGTACTGAAAATTGTTATACTGCTTTTATGAACTGGAAATGTTGGTGGAAATGGGAGAACACATACTACTAGGTGTTTGAATTCCCAGATTTTCAGATGGGCAAGCTGTCATGAGATTTATTTTACTTGTGAAAGGTGTTGTACTACTTTTATTTTTCATTATGACTACTCATTTGGTTTATTTTACTTCTAGAGTATCACTTGGGTTATGATCCTCATGGCCACAGACTTGAATGAAAAATGCACACGTAAAGCCAAAAGTAATTTCCCATGTAATTATACACATGTACTGTGCCATAATTTGTCCCTCTACTTAAAATCAACCCTTGTGTCCTACTGTTTGACATAAGCATACATATAATTCTAGACCAAATAACCATCTAGGGTCAAACAAAACCTTGGATTGGATTGGATTGCTAGAGTAAATGAAATTTATTCAAATTATGTTTAGTACACAGATGATATGGGGACAATGATCATCAATGTTCAATAAAAGCTTCTCCCGAATTAGATTTGGGACCCTCATTCTTGAGGATTTCAGAGAATGCATCAAAGGAACTCTTATACTTGACGGCTTCTCCAGATGTCATCATCATCATCCTTCTACGGATAGTTTCAATTGGATAGGATGCAAGGCCAGCACCATTTGTGATTACCCAACCAAGAGCAAAGCTAACGAAGAAACTATCCTGAAATCATCCAGAAAATATATGAGATAAAACTGCTCACCACACAAGTATAACAACAATTTAAAGTTGAAATATTTCTAGAAACTTTTTGTAAGAATGAATCTGAAGAGGCTCATTTGTAATCTTTCTTCTCTTTCCATTTGGTGAAACAAAATTAAAACTACATTAGTTCCAAAAGAAAATTAAAACTACGTGAGTTCAAAAAATAATTTTTTGAAAGGCTTGTCCTTCTTGCGTGCCCTGCAATTTTGTAAGCGACATAATTATCCAGCACACATCTCAAAACAACCACAGGTTATTCACACCAAGAAAAAACTATTAGAGAACATGATTAAAGAGGAACTGAGTCAAACTGAAGAAAACAGTTTTGTAAGCCTAACAAATCTTGCTTAACTTCACTATAGAAGGATCAAGATCAAATGCAACATAATGCATTCCCAAAGCATCACCATCTAATCCAGAAGCCAATGGGGTGGACAAGAAATTGGCAAGGACCTGCATATGAATTTTCCAAAATAAGAACAAAAAAACATTTTCATTGGGATCACGAGTGATTCCATGAAAATGAAACTTATTATCATATACTCATTATTTTACCTGACCCATTTGTCCAAACCCAAGGATGACCACCGGTTCACTGACATCAAAGCTTCCCATCTCAACAGCTTTCTGTAAAATATTCATATTTCAATTGAGGTACACTGAAATGTTACTGAAGAAATGGGAAAATACTGAATCTGTAATTATCAAGTCAGCAGAACTGGTGTTGTATGAATATTTACACATATGAGCAGCTTGTTAAGCTCAAGAGGTAGCACACCAAGCTTGCTTCCGAGAACACAAAAAGTTTTAGGAAAAAAAGGGAACCAAATGCTCTGTGAATAGGTATAAATTGAACAAACATATGACTCACCTGTTTGCAAGAGAAAGCACATTTGGCCACTCTCGGAAAAGGAGCTGCAAAGAAAGAGCAGCACAATGCTTAGACCCCCATTAAATTTTAGCTTTCTATTATTTAACTTTAAAGCATATTGTCAAAAAGGGACGAGAGAGAGAAATGAAGAGTCTCTTAAGTTTGCTATCCCAAAATCATTTTTTTTTCTCCTTTGATAATTGTAATTACTGATAATAATGAGATAGAGTGGGTGAAAAGACTGAAGAGAGAGTTAATCATTGTGATACGGTAGGCCAACATTATGCATGTTTAAACAATTCAAATAAATTGGAAAAACCATAAAAAATGAGAAAGGGAGATGTGAGAGGATGCCACATAGGGTTAATCACTGTAGAGCTGCAAACTCAGCCAATAATCAGTATAATGGAGTAGTTTATGATATTAGAACACCTTGCAAATATGAATACATCAATAAAAACTTACTTATATTAGGGCCAAATATAAATAAAATGTGTCTCCTTGATGCAGAGGCCAACGGAAATTATGACTTCTCGTGTATTCATGTTTTTCAATCTTCCACTAGACAACAGAGCTACTTAAACAGTTACAAGAATAAGATAAAAGGCCTCGTAACCTTTTTATTTATGTCAGCCACTTCAATTACACTCTTTTATGTCCATTGGATAGCACTCTCTATTATGAAAATGAAACTCATAGAATATATCATAATGAGTTAATAAAAATCAAAATGCACAAACATCTGGTCCAGATGAATTGTATTCCTTCACCAAAACCTTGCATAATGTAAGACAAAAACCTTATGCATATGTACTCAGTTTCTCATCCTACTAAATTGCGATTCAAATACAAAAAACCAAGAAAGTAGAAGATCTAAGGAACAATCATCATGTTAAATAACTATTATACCTGCGTATCAATGGATGTCCCTGTAGTGACAAAAAATAACCCTAGAAGCAGACCCCTAAATGGCCTTATATCAACTTCAATCTGTGTTTGGAAATTTGTTTCTGCTAATAGTGCCCCACCTTAGAAAGCTCCAAGCTGCAGTTTGATCAAACTTTATCAATGGATGGAATCTGAAAATATCAATCCCAACAATTCTCCAAGCTTAAGTAACGATATCAAACCGTATCACTGAAGCCCAACTTCTGGGTGAGAAGAGAAGTCTCAGCAACGGTAAGTAGATAGAGAGCAACAAAAGCTTCTGAGCTTCTCGCTTCTGCAACAACCTAATCAGACAAACTATATTATTGCCTCTAAGATACAAAGGTGTTTTGGGTCTTTAATAAGTAAACAGAAAACACACCGCGAAAAATAATGCTTTCCAGCTCTGATATTTGCCAAAAAGACGTCGCATTTCGCCTTTTCAATTCGTTTTGCAAGCAGAATAAGAATAACAACAACTTCAAAGAAGAGAATGTGTGAAGAACAACAGAAAATCAAGTCCAAAAGAAGAGAAAGAAATACTCAAGATCCGTGGCAGTGGAAGAAGCAGAGCCGTACTCAGATATGGAAATCAAGTCCAACCCACGTCGACGGTGGCTCAGATCTGGAATGTGTGACGAACGGCGACTGCAACAACCGGTTTGGTCCATGACGGCGACCAGCGGCGACCACAGACGGAATCGTTCCGAGGATGGGAGGATGGGTCTCTGGGTTCAGCTCGAGCTTTCAGTTTCCAGTTCCAGGGGCTTTTTATGTTTTGATTCAATTCCCTCGCATATTTCATTCGGATTCGGTTTTTTTTTTTAGAGATTTAATAATTAAAAAGGAGCTGACGTGGTGCTGACATGGCAAGCCGGTTACGCGCCGGTTCCGCCCAACGGTTGTATATAGAAGAATTGATAAGCAAAATACCAGCCCATTTGCGTGCTTATTTTTGTTCGCCACAATTACATCACACCACATCACACACCATCCTCCTCTTCCACAACACTGCCTTGGGCCACCAACCACCTAGTCAGCCCAAGGGAGGAAGCCATCCACTCAAGGCCTATTGTGCCGCTAGGATATGGGTGCAGGTCTAAATTTAGGAAAATTGTCCATGAGCCAACCTCCTTCTTGGTGTGTTCTCCTTCCTGCCACATCGCTGAGCCACTTCTCCACATCCAGACAAGGTCATACTTCTTTGCTGCCGAACCCAACCACCCATGTTTGTCAGCACAATGGTCACTTACGAACACAAGGTAAGCCTTTGTTGCTCTATCTTTTCATCACAACTATACAACTCCATGACTACACCTCCTCATGGTGTTAGCCTCACTTGTGTGGCTACCACATATGCCAAATTGTGCCTCCATAGTTGTAACATACTAAACTTATATTTGGGGTTTATAAATAAATCATTTAGTTATTATTATTATTATTATTATTAAGGTTTTATTTATTGAATATTAATATAATTTTTTTTAACCCAAAATTTGTATCATGCTTTATCGGATGTAAACACTAGATTGAGTCTCTAGTGATTTACCAAATCCTCTCTAAATGTGAAAAACATGCCTAAGTCAGTTTTATCTACATCGAATTTCATTTCAAACATTTCACTCTTCATTGCACGTCACCCCATTGTTATCCCTCTAATTTCGATGTGATCATCAATTTTTTCTCCTGCAAACTCCTTGAAGCATTTTGAATGGAACACCTACAAGACGGTTTTCATCTATTTATCCCTTCCCCCATTCATAAATTTCAATCACAGAAAAGCATTAAGCAACCACACAACTACTCACGCAATCTGATTTGTTCTTCATCTTACTCAGAACCAACATTCATCCATTTACCTTCAAAGACGTTTTGAGAGGCCTCCCTCAGTACGCCACCAGTCACGTCTCTTCCTCCCAGTAATTGCTCCATTTCAAGCTCCATCCCTCTACTCCTTGGTTCTTGTTTGACAACATCCAGTGGTTTCTCACTCACTCACTCACTCACTCACTCTCTCTCTCTCTCTCTCTCTCTCTCTCTCTCTCTCTCTCTCTCTCTCTCTCTCTCTCAGTGCTCTTTAGCCACACCACCCATTGTCGATCTAACTCAGCTTCATCGCACCGTGCCTTCATTTAGACGGTGCCTCTTTTGCTAGGTAAGTTGTGCCGCACTAGTTCTAGAATCATATTTTGATGCTTAAAGTTGCTTTATCAGGTCTTCAGTTTTTAGAAAAGTAACTTGCTATAATTACAAGATGCTTTTTAGGTCTTCAAAAGTAAAAACCTATGTTCTTATAATTACAAGATTGCCATTTAAAGCTTCACTTTTCTCTCGTTGCGTGTTGCTCTCAAGTGAAATAAGTGTTTATTCTGTAACCTTAGTACTACATAACGGTAACCGTTAATTTTAATTACCTGCATATCCTTTAATACATGGCTGCTACCGTTGGGCTTAAAACCCAACTTATCCTCTACCATAAAACTTATCATTTATAGTGAAAATTCATTAGTAACTAATAAAGAGTTTAAATTTATTTTGAAGGCTTTAAATGAGTAATGTCTATTTTTATAAAATGAGTTTCCACTGTTATTTTATATATTTAAATACAACACGATTTCCTACTAAGTTAAAATATGTTATTAGTATTTAAATAACTTAAGATATAAGCATTCATTGATTTTATATTAAACAAAATATTTATTATTTTATATAGTATTAATTTAATTAAGAGGGATATTAGGACATATTTTTCTAGACAGATTTAGTGACGTTGAATACTTCATATAGGTGACGATTGAGATTCTGGAAATAGCATTCTGAGGTAAGTAATTTGATCACAAATTAGGATCATCACATGTCAGTTTAGATATTATTATTAAAGTCGATTCTTGATAGCCAATGTTTATGTATCTCGCATGTCATGATTTTGCAAACATTTTTTCTAGCATAGCACACGATCATGTCATTCCGCATTATGTTTAGATTTAGGTCGCACAGTGCTACGAGATTAATGGAGTTATCCTGTTTTGCCAATTACTTAATTCTAGATGAGGAAAAGAAAGGTGAGAAGTCTGAGTACGGACTAGATCGTAGGATTCGAGAGCGTGGACGTACTCTCAGGATTCGAAGTTTCACGGAGCTAGTCACCCGAGCTACCATTGCTGAAGAAGACCTCCAAGAAAACATTGAGTACAACAACCAAAGGAAGCACCAGCAACAGCAGTAGCAACTCCAATCAGCGTCGCATAAGGAGAAGATGCCTCACATCGAGAATCGTCAAGGGCAACCACCAGCAAGACAAACTTGCCCCATGAGCGCAACATGTGGGAAAGCTTCTGTATGGCCAGAACGTGTGTTTCAAGTGTGGGTAGTCGAACCATCTAGCTCAGGACTGCCCAATAAAAAGACTTGGGGAACCAAGATGGAGCAGAGGACAAAAGATGACAACTACATCAAGAGTATATTCCCTCACCCTTGTTGATGCTGAAGTGTCAAACGATGTAGTCGCAGGTACCTTTCCTAATCCTAAATTTAGATATGTATATAGTATGATGAATAAGTCATATGATCCTATTAGCTCTAAGTTGTTATGACATTCATATAGGTACATTATCGTTATTTTCACGTCATGCCTCCATTTTATTCGATTCTGGTGCCACTCATTCTTTCATTTTGAATCACTATACACCTTTGATTGAGAAGATACCTGAGCCACTAGAGCCTAGTATGCCTGTTTCTATGCCCTCAGGAGAACATATCATTTGTGATTCTATTCTAGTTGGATGTTCAATAGAGATTCAAGGGAGAATTCTACCTACGGACTTAATCGTATTTAATATGTCCGGATTTGACGTGATTATGGGAATGGACTGGTTGTCCTAGAACCATGCTTGTGTAGATTGCTTTAATAAGAGAGTAGTCTTTAAATCCACAAATGGAGAGGTGTTTAATTTTTAGTCAGTATGAGAAAGTTTCCCTCCTCGTGTAATCTCAGCTATACAGGCCACCCGACTTTTGAGACAAGGGTGCATGGGATTCCTAGCAAGTTTGGTCTTACCACCAGTAGATGGACTCCAGTTTGAGGACATAAAAGTAGTTAGCGAATTTAGAGACGTGTTTTTTGAAGATCTTCCAAGGTTACCACAGGATACAGAAGTAGAGTTCACGATTGATCTCACTCCAGGAATGTTGCTCATATCTAAAGTGCCCTACCGCATGACTCCAATTGAGTTAAGGGAACTCAAGGATCAGTTACAAGAGCTACTAGAGAAAGGTTTCATACACCCCAGTGTCTCCTCGTAGGGTGTTCCGGTACTTTTCGTAAAGAAGGATGGGTCTATGCGTTTATATATTGACTACAGGAAGTTTAATAAGGTAACTATCAAGAACAGATACCCTCTACTGCGGATAGATGACTTATTTGATCAACTTCAGGGAGCACAAGTCTTTTTTAAGAAAGATTTGCAATCTAGATACCGTCAGTTGAAGGTTAAGGAGACAGATGTGCAAAAGACGACTTTTTGGACACGGTATGGACATTATGAATTCCTTGTTATGCCATTTGGTTTAACTAAAGCCCCACGGCTTTCATGGATCTTATGAATAGGGTATTTAAGGATTATTTTGGACTAGTTTGAGATAGTTTTTATCGATGATATTCTCATTTATTCTCGGAGTAGCAGAGAGCATGAGGAGCATTTGAGGATTGCCTTTCAGACACTAAGAGAAAAGAAGTTATATGCAAAATTTAAGAAATGCGAGTTCTGGTTACAAAAGCTTTCCTTTTTGGGACACGTGGTGTTAGCAAAAGGAATTTCGATGGACCCAGCGAAGGTTGAGGCAGTTGTAAAATGGGCCAAGCCTAGTAATGTTAATGAGGTACGAAGTTTCTTAGGTCTCGCTGGTTACTACAGAAGATTTGTAGAAGGATTTTCAAGTATTGCAGCTCCGATAACAAGGTTGACAAGAAAGGATGAGAAATTCTTATGGACAGATGAGTGTGAGAATAGCTTCCAAGAATTGAAGAAAAGACTAGTGATGGCACTAGTTCTTACAGTTCCCTCAGGAGGTGAAGGGTTTGTTATATACAGCAATGTTTCACTAAAGGGTTTGGGTTGCGTTTTAATGCCAAATGGGAAAGTTATTGCATACGCTTCCCGGCAATTAAAAATTATGAACAGAATTACCCGACCCAGGATCTGGAACTTGCAACAGTGGTTTTTGCCTTGAAAATATGGAGACATTATCTTTATAGTGAAAGGTGCGAGATTTATACTGACCATAAGAGCTAAAATATTTCTTCACACAGAAATAGCTAAATATGAGACAACGTAGGTCGTTGGAACTTCTGAAGGACTATGACTGCAATATTAACTACCATCCTAGCACAGCAAATGTCGTAGCAGATGCAGTTAGTTGAAAGTCATCCTCTGGTACCCTAGCTACGATGTATACTCCCCAGGAGCATATACTACTAGACATGGAGCGAGCATGCATTAAGGTAATCCAGGACACTCAATCTAAGATAAATAGTTTGACATTGGTTCAACATTGATAGATCAAATTAAAGTCGCCCCAGCTAGCTACAACCCTGCCCCGTAAAGGATGGAATCGCTACGTACATACCTATTCTTTCTTTTCTCTTTCCTTTCATTTTCCTTCTTTCTTTCTTTTCTATATGCGATTGGCATGAACATGACACACATGTACTCTAAATTTCTCATTCAATAAAGGGGTCACCTGATAGGCATTCTATTCAAACATTCACCCATAAGAGGCTCTCAGAGTCCATCCATACATAAACGTCTATACATAAACATGATCCATCATTCATGTAAGGTCGAACCAATATGAAAAACACTAAGCGTCTGCCTCTCTCTCTGCAGTAATGCCTTGCTCTACAGCCTCTTCGTCACTTCCTGGACGTTTAAAACAGTTAAAATAAAAGTGAGTCTAATACTCAGTAAGTAGTACACCATACAGTGAACACACTAGGCATCTATTCTTTTTCTTTTGGAAACATTGATACATAAACATTTGCTAATCTTTGACAATGCATTTCATGCATAAATACTTTAAGAAATAACTATGCTTTCATGCATAAACATTTTAAGGAATAAACAATGCTTCCATGCATAAACATCTTTCATACTTTTCATCTTTCATACATAAATATGTTTTTCATCTTTTCACTATCATAGGCCATTACACACTATTATGCCCCGCGTGCTAGGGTTAGCAGTCTTTTAAACGTATGGATTCGACCTTAGCCACGGGTTGGAATCATATTCCGTCACAGTGCAGCACTGGCTGCACTACCAGATACTATTACCCGGCATTGCAATCTGCCCATTCATTCATTGGGTATCTCTTTTCATTCATGTGGCCTTTACGTATTTTCATATATTGAAACATTCGTTTCCTTTTAGTCCTTTTATTCTTTCATTCATTTCAGCCCTTTTCATTTAATAGTTCATTCATGGGAAAGGAATATCATTTAAAAGCATGAGCTTAAACATCGTTTAAAAGCATAGGCTTACACACCGTTTAAAAGCATGAGCTTAAACATCATTAAAAAGTATAAACTTAAACATCATCTAAATGCGTGAGCTTAAAAATCATTAAAAAACATAAGCTTAAACATCATTTAAAAGTATGAGCTTAAACATCGTTTAAAAGCATGGGCTTAAACATCCTCTTTCAAGACATCCTTTAAAACGTCAGTTCTCAAGGACATTTTAAAACGTTTTCTCAGGAACATTTTAAAACGTCAGTTCTCAAGAAAATTTAAAGCATCAGTTCATAGGGACATTTTAAAACTTATTTAAATCATCACTTGAAGCATAAGACATGAGACGTTCATTTCCTTTCCTTTTCTTTGCAATCAAAACCTTTTCATCATCTTTCTTAGTTCAATGCATATGCATTTTTATGAACAAAATACATTTTTATGCTATACTACATATAGGAATAATCATAGGTTTCTTGAGAGAGCATGCATGAAAATCTCATGACTTAGAATCTACATGCATGCATTACCTTATACATGTACACACAATTATAATCAATAAGGTACTTAACAGGGACTATCAAGAAAGGGCTTATACATACTATATTCATTTACTTTTTTCATTAGAGGAACATTTGCAATAAGAGAGAAAGATATTCTTTTATAAAGAGAACTTGGTTTAAGAAGCATGGTCTAGCTACTTACCTGCAAGCTTTACTAGCGATTTCCTTTGAACTTAAAAGTAAAATCCTATTCAATGAAATGGAATAAGCACATTAATATCTATATCACTTTAAGCTTTACTAACCAACACCCTTACACGTTTGTTTTAATTCCAATTTGGAATTAAAGTGTTTTCCCTAACCCATTCTCACTTAATGAGCCTTATCTACAAGGTATAACCTTAACCCATTTAGCTACCCACCATAAATAGTACTAGGCCAAAACCTTAACATCCTCATTCCAAATATTTTAAAGAAACTCATGAAAGTAAATAATATGCTTGCCATCCCTCTAAAATTAAACATAGCATAAAATATAACAATGTTACCCATTTAATAGACTTTAAAACCTTTAAACATTTAAGCTTATGCTTTACTCACTTAATACTATTTAAAAGCAAGATATAAAATTACAAGGCCCAAGCAAGACCTCTAAACCAAACCTCTATTTAACCAAACATCAACACAAGACACATGGTACCAATATATATAAATTAAAATAACTTTAATCATCACCTATGATTAAATCAAGTTTAAGGATAACATAGCAAATTTTGAACTATAGGAAATCACATAGCAAAACTACTTAACATATTATGTTTGGGCTAAAAATAGAGCACCCATATTTATTCATAAGATGGTAAATTAACAACACCAAAATACAAGCTAAAATAACTTAAGGAGCTTCAAAAATCACATTAAAATATATAAGTCAAATTTAGGATTTTTACCTTAAGCTCTTAGCCCATTCCAAAACACAAGTGGAAGACCAAATGGAGGGACAACCGTGTGGATGAAGAGCAACAGGATATCACTATTTTAAACCCCAAAACCGAAACATAAAAAATCATCAAAAGAAAACCCACTTATGGCTAAATTCGAAACACACAAAAGAGAAGGATTAAGGGTACTCTTACCTTGCTATAGGGTCATAAGCTTGAAGACGATAAGAGGAGTTGGTTTCTTGAAGAACAAAAGAGATGAGAAGAAGAGAGGGTGTGCATTGGCTTTGGCTTGCTTGGAAAGGAAGGTGGGATTTTCTTTTCCTTAGGTGAGGGTCGATGGGTAGGAGTCACTAAAGGGAATTGATTTTAATTCTTGCCTTTTTGTGTAGCTTTGGACGAATGGTGCAATGACAAGTGAAGTCAATAGCTTCCTTAGGAAGCTTATGGGTCAAAGGAGCTTAATGACTTATCTTAGAAGCCTACGGGTGAAAAGGGATAAATGGCTTTAGTTGCTTGGTCAAAACTTATCACATAAGCTTGGAAGATGGATGGTGGAGATCTATCCACCTCAAAAATGCTTTTCACCTACCAATCTACTAGTAGAGATTAATTGGGTCATTTTTTAAATAAATAAAATTAAAGGGATTAAGAGAAATATTTCAAAATCTTAAAAATAATACCCTTGATTTATTTTAATAAATCATATTTTAAAATAAAGCATACACATCTTAAGATAAAATAATTACAGTAATAAAAATAATCTTTATCTTAAAATATTTAACTTAAAGAATTAATAGAATGACGTAAGGACTTACGTAGTAGGATTCGGGTATTACACTAGTGATACATAATTTATGAGGATTAAAGGAAAAATATCAAAAGGTAAGAGACCTGATTATCTAGTATATGATGATGGCACCCTGAGATTTAGGGGAAGATTATGTGTACCCAATGATAAAGTAATCATCCGGGGAGCACCAAGATGTATCAGGACTTAAAACAACACTTTTGGTGGAATGGGATGAAGTGAAAGATAATGACATATGTAGCACAATTTCTGACATGTCAACAAGTCAAAGTAGAGCATCAGAGACCCGCAGGTACACTACAGCAACTCCTTATACCATTGTGGACTTGGGATGAGATTGGGATGGACTTTGTTTCAGAGTTTCCGAAGGCGCTAGGAGGTTAAGATGCGGCATGTGGGATTGTTGATTGACTCTCAAAATCTGCCCATTTTATTCCTATTCAGATGACGTACTTTTTGGATAGACTGGCAAAGTTGTACGTTAGAGAGATTGTCAGATTACATGGGATACCATCTAAGATCATCTCTGATCAAGATTCCCAGTTCACTTCAGTTTTTCGGAGAAAGGTATAGAAGGACTTTGGAACTCAATTAACTTATAGCATGACATTTCATCCTCAAACAGATGGTCAATCAGAGAGGACAATTCAGATCCTAGAAGATATACTCAGAGCTTGCGTGATGGGATTTAAAGGTAGTTGGATTACGTATCTACCCCTCATCAAGTTCTCATATAATTACAGTTACCAAGAAAGTATTCAGGCAGCGCCGTATGAAGTTCTCTACGGACGTAAATGTAGGTCGCCCCTCTATTGGAATGAAGTAGGAGAGCGGAGGATACTGGGACAAGAAATCATACAAGACGTGTGAGAAAATATCAATTATCAGAAAGAAGCTCGCAATAGCACAAGAGCGACAAAAGAAATATGCTTACAAATTAGCACTTCCACCTCACTTGTCGGCAATGCACAATGTGTTTCATGTCTCTATGTTACAAAAGCATGCCCCAAATCTCACACATGTATTGGAGTACGAGCCTCTTCAGATTCGAGACGACCTCAGCTATGAAGAAGTTCCAGTGAGAATATTAGTGCAGAAAGCCCAAGTGCTACGAAACAAAACCATTTAAATGGTCAAAGTACTTTGGAGTCACCACAGCGAGGGAGAAGCCACTTGGGAACACAAGGAAGACATGAGAGAGAAATACCTCTACTTATTTTACTTGAGGTACGTTCCATCTTAAGGACGAGATTTTCTTTTAGAGGGGATTTGCAACATACTAAACTTATATTTGGGGTTTATAAATAAATCATTTGGTTGTTGTTGTTGTTGTTGTTGTTGTTGTTGTTGTTATTATTATTATTATTATTATTATTATTAAGGTTTTATTTATTGAATATTAGTATAATTTTTTTTAACCCAAAATTTGTATCATGTTTTATCTGATGTAAACATTGGATTGAGTCTCTAGTGATTTACTAGATCCTTTCTAAATTTGAAAAATGTGCCTAAGTCAGTTTTATTTACATTGAATTTCATTTCAAACATTTCACTCTTCATTGCACGTCACCCCGTCGTTATCCCTCTAATTTCGATGTGATCATTGATTCTTTCTCTTGCAAACTCCTTGAAGCACTTTGAATGGAACGCGTACAAGACAATTTTCATCTATTTATCCCTTCCCCCGTCCGTAAATTTCAATCACAAAAAAGCATTAAGCAACCACACAACTACTCACGCAATCTGATTTGTTCTCCATCTTACTCAGAACCAACATTCATCCATTTACCTTCCAAGACGTTTAGAGAAGCCTCCCTCGGTGCTCCACTAGCCACGTCTCTTCCTCCCCCTAAGTTCTCTATTTCAAAATCCATCCCTCTGCTCCTTGGTTCTTGTTTGACAGCATCCAATGGTTTCTCACTCACACTCTCACACACACACTCACTCTCTCTCTCTCTCTCTCTCTCTCTCTCTCTCTCTCTCTCTCTCTCTC
>QEOT01009633.1:314563-329151 GCA_003123785.1 Pterocarya stenoptera
TCGGTTTAAATTTACACCCCTAGTTTTAGGTGGTTCAAGAGCAACATATTGTCATGTCCATGATTAGTGCTAGCAAGTCTCAAATGGAGGTGTATGAATGTGTGAGGGTGTTCATGTCCTGATTAGTACAACTCCGACTAGGAAGTTGGTGTTGATAGACTAACTTGTTATGGGGTTTGACATTTTGTGTATTAGTTTAAGTCAAGTATAGAATGCTAGGCAACTCACAACTCATGGTTAGTTGTAATGAACACTATGTGGTTTTGAGGAATTTGAGTAACAGGTCCAAGCAAGAGTAATTGGTGAAATTATGAATGTTACATATCATGAGTGAAGGATATGATAATTGGAAGTCACAAAGTCATGAAAATTAGGTTTAAAGTCACATGGGTAAATAAGGTTAAGTTAGGAGGATGTTGGACTTCACTGGGTAACCTTTCTTGGCATATTTTTATATTTTATGTTATATTTATTACACGTGGGTAAACCCATATTCAATTGTATGACTGATTATAGGTTCCATTTGATGATTGTGGCACGTGCATTCAACTAATTATTGTATTAGACTTTAGGTAAGTGACTATTATCATACCTTTCGTATGATTTTATGTGACCATTATCGTACATGAAGTTGAGTGTGATGAGGGGCTCAAGTTTGAGTGTCTTGTCGCGACTTTGAAAGGGAACAAGTGATTAGATCAATATTATATTTGAACAAGGGGGAAGACTAGGGTTTTTCCTTGAGATAAACACCGAACCATCACTAGAAAACATGAGTGAAAATGGCCTTTGAAAGGATAAGGGACTTTCGGCCACCATTAGGGTTCAATTAGGGTTTTTCCTTTTGAGAAGTTTCAACCATGGGAAGTGATGATCACCATGTATGGCCTACACCACACACACACACACATGTCATGCATGCCACTAAGACCAAACTATTGTTAAATGAGAATGAATGTCACTCGGCCTAGGACAATCCCTTGAGGCCGAACACAAGGAGTTACACTAGATAAGGAATGAGCTCTACCATCAAGAGGGATGAACCCTAAGCACGCCACACACTCACTCTAGAATTATGATTTCATTATCTCACTTGATCTAATGATTTACATGATATATTCACAACTTGCTTATCGTTGGTATTTGACTTCTTCATATATTTGTAAGTTAGCTCGTAACCTACATTTGGATAATGTTCGTATGCATTGTGTGAACTTTGCATTTTATCGAACAAATTGGATTATGGAATTATTGACTGTTGAATGCTTTATATGCGGTTTCTCTTATCTCTGCCATGTTTATATGTGTCACCTATGGATATTGTGATATTCAGCCATACCTAGTTTGCCAAGATCAAAATGTCTTTGCTCAACATGCTATGTGCCGATTGTTCTTTTATGACAAGTGTATCATTAGTTCTAATATTTTCAAGCTGTAAATGTGATATGCTTAGAAATGTTGCATGAAAATGTGTAACCCGCGGCCATACATGATCGGGTCTATCATAAAAGAGAAAGATTTTTCAAAGTACATGTCACATCCATTTTGGGTTGTGCATCGTTTTGTAAAGAAAATGTCATTACATAATTTGACACAACTCCAAATGATAGGACAAGAGAATGTCCTAGTGAAACTCCTATGTCCACTTTGGAGTTTATAAAATGGAAGTGGTAACCCCTGAGAAGATGAAGCATAGTTATGAGGTCCTTTCTAAAGGATTTCGAAGCGAGGTGGCACCTAACACTAGTGGGTGCCATAAAATGAATGCAACGAAGACGAAATGTGAACTGTCACATAATAAGAACTATGACGTAGTTACCACCGGTTAAGTGAGCTGGAAAGAGAGTAACTAGCAGGGAGCCCATGGTGTGTAGGGGAACCATGAGGTGTCCACCCATATGTTACAAGGACTAAAGGCTATAAATAATGTGTAATATGAAAAGAAGAAAAGTGTTTCTCTGAAAAGTCAAGCATGATTTTCTATTACAGGACTCCACTATCAGCGATTTATGAAATGTACACACATAAGTCAAGTTTTCGGGTCAAGTACATGGCCATGCATACATTCTCATGGCTTGCCTTTATATGCTAATATTCTGCTTGTATGTTATTTGTTAACTTACTGAGATTTCTTGAAATTTTACCGTAATAGTTTTCACTACCATTCCCCACCTGGAATGGTAGAAGTTGTAATAGAACTAGAGACCGAACATGAAAAAACGCAAGAGGCAGGATCCCCCAATAGTTAAGGAGGCCCCAAAGAGCCCTGAGCACTCAGCGGAGCCATCTCTAGAGGATAGGCTAAAGGCAACAGACCAATTCATATGTGAAGTACTGAAGTTATTTGAGGAGTTGCATAAAATCATGAACAAGGACAAAGCAAGTAGGCTCGAAGGAAAAGCTTGAAGAAGTCTGAAGAAAGAAAAAGAAGAAGAACAAGAAGAAACCTTATGAAAATGATGAAATGGACAGATATGGTTTTGCAACCCTATTGTATTTTGGGAGTTTGAACACATTTCATTTTGGGATTTTAGTTAAATGGTACCATGCTTTTGGAATTGTTCACAATCTGACTTAGAAACAGATTATTTTCTGCTGTGATTATTGCATACTGCTAGAAATATGCTAGGTGCATTGCATATTAACTGTCATGTATGGAGGTATGTAGCCTTGATTACGCCCAAATAATAATGCGGTAGTTGTAGCAAAGCTTTGGGGTGTCGATTTCACAGAGAGACAAATTAAAAGAATAGTAGAAAAATTCAAAGAAACTAAGAAAAAATATTAAATGATCAATGGAGAACAAAGATTAATTTTAAATGTAAATTAAAGTGAAGCAAAGTGATTAATAGAAAAAGTACTTAAATTTGACAAACAGTAGAGCGTTAAGAATCCTTTGCACAAATCCGGTATTTTAATTATTCTTGATTCATTGGATAACTCAATTGGAAACTCAATTCCCAAAATTTTCGATCGGAAGATATAGATTTATAAACCAAGATTAAAACAAATATAACCCTTTGAAAAATCATTCACCACTTTTAAAATACGTAAATTATTATCACTATTGAGAAAATCCTACGACGACAATATACTTTAGGAGCGATATTGCAGCAAAGAATTAAATCAATATAGATAAATAATTGATCTAAACATAATCAAAGAACTAATCCATTCAATAGAAAAAGCATGACTGAATTCATAAATAGAATAAATTCTATGATTATTCGGAGAAGAGAACATCAACGATGAATTGAGAATGATAAAACAAAAGAGTTTTAGTAATTAAAAATTAAATACATAAATCAAAAATAAATTACAAATAACATCTAATATGCAAGTTCATCCCTAGCCCTACTTGAGAATTTAGTTACCCATAAATATAATGGACAACAAAAATCTCAAGAGAAAGGTAAAGCAAACGGCAGCCATGACAATTAAATTTCTCCCTTCCTACCTCTCTAGCCTCCTAATGATGTCCTTATATAGGGTAGGAAAGAAACCCTAATAACTTCATGATTCTCGCCTAGAAAAATCTCCTAAATGTTATGACTTATCTTGGCAGCCACGTACATACTTCAGAAATTCGAATTTGGAAATTCTTATTAGATACAAAGTCGTAGCTCTTTCAGTTAGCTTTCCAACGCATCTAGAATCGAATCAATCCAATATGTGAGTAGAAAGTTACGTTTGAAATACTAAAGTATATCCAGACAGTCTTCTAAAGCATGTTGGACTCTGACTATTCTGTTGATCCTAATTACTCTTAAACCCCATCATTATCCTTATTTGAAGAGTCCTACACTCATTAAAAGTTCTTAGGTTGTTCCAACTCTTGCCCATTTGAAAGCCTTTTGAATTTGACCGGGTTTTGACTTACTCTTTTATAGTCCCTGAAATTAAACATAAAAATCTTCTTAGGAGTATCTCAAAATAAATAGAAACTCAATTCAAGAATACACATTAATTTCTATCATTTTTATTCATATTTTAGCATTATAGTCCAATAATAAGGTATTTAGAGTACACTTTCGTACACTCATCACACCCCCCAACTTACTCATTGCTAGTCCCTAGCAATTTTCATGCCAAAACGACGAGATAGACCAAATAAAATCACACACAAAGGCCACCAAGTCACACTTTTCAGATTCACATATCAAAGCAATCTTAGGAATTCAATAACCCTATCACAAGCAATCCACCTATAGCAATCCACAGAGTGTGTATGTGTTCCAAACTATATCCATCTAACTAGAAGCACTGACACATGCAACATTAAGAACATTTCAAGCGAAAGGTTCAACTCTATAACTCACGAGTATAAAAGTGTTTCGTATGAGAATTCTCTTTATGGAGTTGACAATGGGTGTACACACACTCTTATGGGGAATTAGGCAATTATGTACAAGCAACAAGCAAACATTGATCTTATGATAGGAACACTAATAAATGAGACTTCCACCACTCTTTCCAAAACCTTACTTAGGATCAGAACGATCAACACAAAAGGTTGTAACGTGGCTTGGGTTCGGGGTTATATGAAAAAAAAAAGATGAAAATGATTCAAAAACTTCCAAGTACATACAAAAGGAATCTTATTAAACCTCTCAATAAACCACATTTCTCACTTGATGTACTCTCCAACTTTTCAAATCATTGAATAATGCCTCTTTTTCTTTTTCTTTCCTTTTTTTTCTTTTTTTTTTTTAACTTGGTTTTTCATCATTTTTTTTTTACTTGGTGAACAATTATGCCATCCTGGTATTTTGCTCTTTCTACCCAGCCTTGGTACTTTTGCCTTTGAAGCTCACCCACTTGAACACCTTGTAACTCATGTTCTTCCCCTTTTTTTTTTTTCTCTCTCTCTCTCTCTCTCTCTTTTATTGAGAAGAAAAACAAATTCCACATCTAGTACACACTTGGAAGTAACAATGATAGGGAAAATCAGTGTATAGGTTATATTCCAATGTGGAGAGGTACAGATGATGTGAGCATATGAAAAGAAAAAGCTACATGTGTTTATTGGCTCAAAGTTGGCTACTAGGGGTCTCTGATGGAAAGAGTTAGCTTGAAAGACTCAAACGTTGATCCTAAGTTGACCTTCGTCATATCCCAAGTATATCCACCATCTTACCACAAACCATGTAATGATATTCTCAAAAGAAGTGTCCAATTCAATAGATCAATGAACGCTTATCACAATTTACTGCATTTGTAGGCTCTCAATCCTTTCCAAAACTCACATGAATGCTTAAGCAAAAAAGTTCTCTAGTTACATGTGTCAAACCATTATCTTACCACAAAACTTGGATGAGTGCATCAGGGGTTCTGTGAATGCTTCAGCAAAAATGATTATGGTGGGTTTGGTGAATTCACGAAGATGAATATGAATGAAAATGAATACACATGTGAAAATGATGTACGTGTGATGCAAATTAAAAAAATTTGACACATAAAAATATACCACAGAGTTTCAACAAGTATTTTAAATAATGAATTTGTACCACCATCCCTCAACTTAAATGAAACATTGTCCTCAATGTTTAGGAATCAAATTTGAATAGGGAGTAACTAAAAAGGGTAGAATACACCTGATGAGTGACGTGAGTAGCTTGCTAAGCACCAAAGATGGTAAGCTGAAATGACAAAATGAAACTAACCTACAAACAAAAACAAAGAAAACAACAGTAAACAAAAAGGAAAAGAGAGAAAATAAGAGAAAATATAACAAACAAAACAAATAAAGAGAAAAAGAAAACATACCTGCGTCGTGTGGTCAAGGTTGATAGACCGGATCCACAAGTGGAATGTCTTCCACTTCCGGAACTTGCCTATCAATTAATACTTTAAGGCGTTGACCATTTATTTTAAGGATCCGACCATCCTTAGGATCCTCTATTTCTACCGCCATATTTTCAAAAACATGTTTCACGACAAAGGGGCCGGTCCATCTAGACCGAAGTTTTCCTGGGTGCTTATGAAATCTAAGGGCAGTGGCTTCAATTCCAATTTGGGACTATCCATGCTTGAAGGAATCTGATTTTTACTTTTCTTAGACAGCTCTTCAAATTTTGGATGCAAAATATGTGGGCCATAATCTTGAAGTTCATCAAAAATAGCACAAGCATCAACAACATCAGATGAATCATTTATAGTATCAAACTCTGAATTAACAAGAAAATATTCAATGGAATCGGAATCATGAGTTGTATGAACTCCCTTGTCTATGAGTGCGTCAATCATGTATGTTTGTTGACACTCATCATCCTCCTCAGGCTGCTTACTGATGTGGAATATGTTGACCTCCATGGTCATGTTTCCAAAAGATAGTTTCATCAACCCTTTCCTGCAATTTATAAGTACATTAGCAGTAGCAAGAAAAAGTCTACCTAATATGAGAGGAATCTTAGAGTCAGACTCAACAACCGATTGAGTATCCAAAATTAAAAAATCAACAGGATAGTAAAACTTGTCAATTTGGATAAAAACATCCTCAACTATCCCTCTTGGTTTCTTAACTGACCGGTCAGCCAATTGAAGCACAACAGAAGTGGGCTTAATTTCACCCAAACCAAGGTGCAAATAAATGGAATAAGGCATTAGATTCATGCTAGCTCCTAAATCTAACAAAACTTGCCCAAACTCATGATTTCCAATGCTGCACGCAATGGTTGGACAACCAGGATCCTTGTACTTGAGAGGAATTTGCTGCTCAATTAGAGCACTCACTTGCTCTGTTAGGAACGCAGTCTTCTTCACATGGTGCTTCCTCTTAACTGTACACAAATCCTTGAGAACTTTTGTATAAGTAGGCACTTGTTTAATCACATGTAAAAGAGGAAGATTGATTTTTACCTGCCTTAAATTCTCTAGGATTTCATTGTTAGAATCCATAATTCGCTTGCTTGATTTTAAAGCTTGAGGGAATGGTATCTTAACAGGACTCTTTATTACTTCAGGTTCCTTGGGCAGCTCGGCATCACTACTGTCTTGATCCTTTTCCACATCCTCTGATTTGTTCGTTGTTGGGATGTGTAATGACTTACCACTTCGTGTTAGAATGGCATTCACCTCCTTCAAATTTTCTTTCGCCATGTGTTGACCGTGGGGTGCGGATTGAGCTTGAGAAGGGAACTTACCTCGCTCATTCACACTCAATGAGCTCATCAATTTAGACACTTGGCTCTTTATCTCCTTATTTTCTTCCACAACCTGCGTAATCAAAGATTCAAACTTTTGGTTAGTCTTACCCTGTGCTTCAATAAAAGCATGCAAAGTGTCTTCTAAAGGACTCCTAGAAGATGAAGGTGCATGATATGGTGTAGGATATGATCTAGGGGGTTGTGCAGGCTGCTGGTTTTCAGACTTCCAGCTAAAATTGGGGTGATTGCGCCACCCCGGATTATAGGTATCAGAGTAAGGTGTAAAAGGCTTCTTGTACATACCCAAGGCATTACATTGTTCCTCATACACCCCTCTCATCTCAGCAAGTGTGGGGCACTCTTGGGCAAGGTGATCTACCCCGCCACATACAAAACATGGTCCAAAAGACTCTGCATGATTAGCCATGTGTGTTGGCTTTAAGTCCTTATTCTTTAATACCTCTAACTCCCTAGTGAGCATCTCAACTTTAGCCTTTAGGCTATCCTCTTCTCTGAGATGGTAAATTCCACCACCATTTCGGTTTCCAGCAGGTCGTGACCTATTTGTGCTCTCAGTAGCACTAGGTCCAGTCCAAGTGTGAGCTTTTTCAGCAAGCTCATTGAGGTATTTTATGGCCTCATCAGGATCTTTCTGTAAGAACTCACCATTACACATCATCTCCACAAATTGGTGCTCTCTATACGTAAATCCCTCATAAAAATAGCTCACTAAGCGCCAATTCTCATACCCATGGTGAGGACACATACTCAACAACTCCTTAAATCTCTCCCAAGAGTGATACAAAGTCTCACTATCCTTTTGTGCAAAGGTGGAGATTTACTTTTTTAAAGCGTTGGTCTTATGTTGGGGAAAGTATTTATTAAAGAAGACTTGAGTCGTCTCACTCCATGACCTAATAGATCGGGGTCTCAGTGAGTATAGCCAACTCTTAGCTCTATCCTTCAAAGAGAAAGGAAAGAACTTAAGTCTCACAACGTCATCAGTTGCATTATGACTATGAAAAGTCGCAACTACTTCCTCAAACTCCCTAATGTGTACATATGGATTTTCATTTTCCAAGCCATGAAAAGTAGGGAGTAACTGTATCATCCCTGTTTTAAAATCCAGTTGATGAGTATTAGCTGGAAACATGATGCATGATGGTGTGGCTGTGCGTGTAGGGTGGAGGTAATCCTGAAGAGTTCTAGTGGGTTCATTTTCGTGTTCACTCATTTCTTCAGGACTAGATGGATTGTCAAATAAAGGATTTAAAAAGTTTGATCCTGACTCTAGCACAGGCCTATAAGCCAATCTACCCAAAGCGTCTCTATATCTATACATGCAAGGTAACAAAATAATCAAAAGAAAAAAAAAATGCAAAAAGCAAAAAGAAGGAACGAAGTTACCGCCTTTACAAACTGCTGAAAAGAAAAACAATCTAGCAATTCTTTTACCGTCTCCCCGGCAACGGCGCCAAAATTTGATTACGCCCAAAGAATAATGCGGTAGTTGTAGCAAAACTTTGGGGTGTCGATTCCACAGAGAGACAAATTAAAAGAATAGTAGAAAAATTCAAAGAAACTAAGAAAAAATATTAAATGATCAATAGAGAACAAAGATTAATTTTAAATGTAAATTAAAGTGAAGCAAAGTGATTAATGAAAAAAGTACTTAAATTTGACAAACAGTAGAGTGTCAGGAATCTCTTGCACAAATCCGGTATTTTAATTATTCTTGATTCATTGGATAACTCAATTGGAAACTCAATTCCTAAAATTTTCAATCGGAAGATATAGATTTATAAACCAAGATTAAAACAAATATAACTCTTTGAAAAATCATTCACCACTTTTAAAATACGTAAATTATTATCACTATTGAGAAAATCCTACAACGACAATATACTTTAGGAACGATATTGCAGCAAAGAATTAAATCAATATAGATAAATAATTTATCCAAACATAATCAAAGAACTAATCCATTCAACAGAAAAAGCATGACTGAATCCATAAACAGAATAAATTCTATGATTATTCGGAGAAGAGAACATCAACGATGAATTGAGAATGATAAAACAAAAGAGTTTTAGTAATTGAAAATCAAATACATAAATCAAAAATAAATTACAAATACCATCTAATGTGCAAGTTCATCCCTAGCCGTACTTGAGAATTTAGTTACCCATAAATATAATGGACAACAAAAATCTCAAGAGAAATGTAAAGCAAACGGCGGCCATGACAATTAAATTTCTCCCTTCCTACCTCTCCAGCCTCCTAATGATGTCCTTATATAGGGTAGGAAAGAAATCCTAATATCTTCATGATTCTCGCTTAGAAACATCGCCTAAATGTTAGGACTTATCTTGGCAGCCACGTACACACTTTAGAAATTTGAATTTGGAAATTATTATTAGAGACAAAGTCGTAGCCCTTTAAGTTAGCTTTTCAACGCATCTAGAATCGAATCAATCCTATATGTGAGTAGAAAGTTACGTTCGAAATACTAAAGTATATCCAGACAGTCTTCTAAAGTATGTTGGACTCTGACTATTTCTCTTGATCCAAATTACTCTTAAACCCCATCATTATCCTTATTTGAAGAGTCCTACACTCATTGAAAGTTCTTAGGTTGTTCCAACTCTTGCCCATTTGAAAGTCTTTTGAATTTGACCGGGTTTTGACTTACTCTTTTATAGTCCCTGAAATTAAACATAAAAATCTGCTTAGGAGTATCTCAAAATAAATAGAAACTCAATTCAAGAATACACATTAATTTCTATAATTTCTATTCATATTTTAGCATTATAGTCCAATAATAAGGTATTTAGAGTGTACTTTCGTACACTCATCAAGCCTTGAGTTACATATCTTGACGCTTCAGTTACAATCCAATCCTAAGTGGGGGCTGGCAGTGTCAGATAAGAGCCAAGACTTCAAGGGTCGCTAATTCTAATGCATGAGGTTAATAGTATGTATTGGCCATTAAGTATAAGAGGAAAAAAGGATGTTTGTAATTTTGAGGTTGCCGCTATTTATTGCAATATGATGATGATTGACTGGAACCCAATCTTATTATTATGTTTATTGTATGATGTAGTTCTTACTATATATTTTACTCATCTTTGTTTTTATGGATGTCTGTCCGAAGTGATAATCTCTATGATGACATTGCAGGACATGACTTGGCTTAGGGGAACAAGACAGAGGCTTGAGGACTTGAAATTTTCAGTTAATTTTTCATAATTAAGTATTGCAGTACATGATTCTAAAGTTTTTCAATAAGTGTTATTGAGGATCTCTTTTGGGTTTTTAAATAATGTATATTGTTTTATGACTATTATGATAGAAAATTTTATATCAGGCTTCTAAGTGAATAATTTAAAGTTAGTAGCATTCGATTCATCTTGCTTTTGTAATCCTAGAGAGACAAGGTGTCACATACTAACCCCAATTATGGACTTGAATTCCACCTCAAATAGAGTACAATCTAAGTGATGTTGGCCACGGGTCACAACCATAAAAATGAGCTTAGGACATGACTTGCAAAACTAGTTTTGATAGATCAAAACCAATTTTGATGCAGGCCACAAACAAAGATCAACATGTTGCTTGAAAGACTTATTTTTATGGATCAGAAGCAGTAAAATAAAAGACAATGAAAGAAAATATAATAAGAATAACAGAAAATAAAGTTGGATAATCTTGTGATGCCACTTGACCAAGGGTAAAGGATGTCACCCGACGTGACCAAGCCACAACTTGATTAAAGGAGGAAGTCGTTCAACTTCATAAGAGAATAAACTCAAGTTTTGAAAGCAAATGGGTGTTACTATTCATTCCACTTTCCATTGATACTTATAGCAAATACATCATTTAATGTTTACTACTACCAATACTACATTAATGAATAGAACACCACTTGATGAGAAAATTAATGCTTAAACAAGTTCCTTAGTTGTAATAAAGGCTTCAGCTACCTTAATTGATGAAAAACAACTTTTAATATCCTACTTAGTGTTGTAGACAACTTCCAACATTTACTCTTAATAACTAGACAATTTTCAAAGCAAAATCTGAAAATAAACAACTTCCTATGCAAGACATTTATTAAAATGAATCTGGATAACAATAGGACTACCCAAGTCAATGCCACATATCGCTCATGCATCTTCTTCAAAAGACAGCTTAACCTCAAGTTGAAAGTTATATCCTTCAAAAGTGGTTTGCCGATGAAACTTTTTTCTAAAAATCACGACGACTTGGGGTATGTCCTCTGCCTTGCAAGTATGCTTCTGCTCATTGTAGGACAACAAGCTAGTCTTGACTTTTTGAGAAACCAAGCTTTCAACATGATCTTCACTATGCTGCTTGTCTTGGTTTCTTTTAACTTCATTGGGTAGTCATCATAGGATGGATATTTAGACTCATCAACAACAACTTCAACTTCACTTTTGAGATAATTAAAAATGATGTGCAAAAGAAAAACTTGTTTTTGACCCACATCGAACCAAAAGCTTTAATACTAATTTGATGCAAGCCATGGGTAGCAAGCCCAAAGGGAGCCTAGCTCGTGACTTGCAAGATAGATTTTTAAGGATCAAAAGAAATTTAGGAATGAAAGACAATGCAATAAGAACAATCAGAAATAAAGTTGGATAGCTCTGGGATCTCGCTAGACTAGGGTAGAGGATGTCACTTAATTCTACTAATCGCGACATCACTTAATACGACCAAGCCAAACGCTTGAGTGGAGAAGGAGATACGCTCAACTTCTAGGAAAGCAAATTTAACAAAAGATGTCTACTATTTGTGTCCATTTCATTTTATTATAGAAAAATACACTAGCCAACCTTCAACTACAACAATAAATGTTTCAGACACCCCTTGGTAGATTATTAATGCTACATATTCCATAATTAAGCTTTAATAAGTTTATAAGACTTAATTAATACAAAAACAAATTCTAAGTAACATTAATTACAAAGTACACTTGAATATAGATAAAGTTGCCAATTAATTTCTTTTGACCATCTTGTGCTCATAACTGTGAAAGCGTTCGTGCTTCATACTAATGAGTCACTTTACTTTCTAATTGTTTAGTTACAAGTTTAGAGCAGGGTTTCCTTGAACTTATTTATCTATTTTAATTAACTCGTTTCGAGGGGATCCTCCCCCTAAACCCCCTATCTCATGGGGCACATCCCCCCAAACCCCTTACAAAGAAGACCTACTTGGCCTAGAAAGCAACAAGTAGGGATGAAAGAGCGTTCTATCCTTTGAAGAAAGTGTAATAGCTCATTGGTCTAGCTTCATGGCACTGGGCAAAGTGGTAGAAACGTGACCTGCTCCAGTTGGCCTGGGTATGGAGCATACATACAATAAGGTCTTGGTAGTACCATAAGAAGCCCCTGAGTGAAAAACTCCAACCTCATAACTTTATAACTTTGCACTGAATTAGTTTATTGCAAGGCAAGGGCAAAGTGGTAAAAATGTGACCAGCTCCGATTGGCCCGGGGATGGGGCATACATACCATAAGGTCATGGTAGTACCACAGGAAACCCCCGAGTGAAAAACTCTGACCTCATAACTTTGCAACTTTGCATTCAATTGGTTTACTTACTAAGCAAGGGCATACACTTAGACTACCATTGCTTGGATCCTCTACGGCTCGAGTTTATAACTCTCTTCATGATGTTTTTAACAAGTCTCTCTTCCCTTTTGTAGGTGTCCATCCTCGCTCACCACCTCCTACGAACCCAGCTACTCTCTCTCGATGGTTTATGGACCGTCCAGGCTCTCTGCACAACCGTCCTCTCAGACCTCACCAGATTTGGTTGATTTGCCCTTGTATTCTGGGCATGTCGTGTCTCCTCCTCACCACCGATTGGTGCTACATCTACTTCATCTCAGCCATCTCTCATATCTCTATCACCTACCAATTCTCCAATGCAACCGCGTTGCTCCTTGCTCGCCTGAACCTTTATCTTGTGACGTCTCGTCACCCTCTTCTGCTTCTGTTGCTACACCATTCCCCCATTCATCACCTATTGTTATTATGACTAAGGTTGCTCCCTCTGGCTCTGATGGTCCTCCATTAACCTTGGATCTTGGTTCTAGGTGTACTACAACTGACATGACTACACCACCACCATCATATTCTGCCGCCGTGTCACGTCATCATATGATTAATCAGTCAAGGGATGGCAACAAGAAACCGAAGGTCTTCTCCACCACTTGCTACCCTGTTCTAACATGCTTTCTTACTCTTTTGTCGGATGCTTTTTGTGAACCAACTTGCTTCTCTCAGGTACTAGAATGGCGCACAGCCATGCAGGAATAATATTAAAAAAATCATATTCTAACAATATTTTAATTTTATAATATTTTTACTCAATCTTTTCTCTCTCATTTTTCAAAAGCTCATAAAATATCATAACTCAAATCATTTTACTACTATTTACAAACCATTTCACCATCATTCATAGATTTATCATCCCATCTCATTTCTCTATATATTGGGACTCCAAATAAACCTCTCTTCAAGGAAATTCAAGAAGAAATCCAAACTAGATTACAAGGATGGAAATCAAGAATCTTAACTCAAGTTGGCAGAACCACTCTAATAAGATCAGTAGCTAGTTCTATTCCATTATTTATTATGTTATCTCTTTGAATTCCAAAATCAATTACAAAGCAAAGTAATGAATCCTTAAGAAAGGACTACCAAAAACTTGACAGTCCATTTGTGTGCAAAAATCCTTTACGGGCCTTGGCCTAAAAAACCTTTCATACTAGGGCTGCACACGGTCCGGTCTGGTCCGGTCCGGCGATGGACCGAAGGTTTTCGGTCCATCAATTGGACCGGACCGGACCGGACCGAACACTCAAGGGGACCGGACCAGACCGGTAGCTTTCGGTCCGGTCCGGTCCGGTTCGGTCCATTCGGTCTGGCCTCTTTTTTTTTTTAAATCAATTAATTAAAAAATTATTTACAGTACTAAATTAAACTGAGTGATTTATTAATGTGGATTATGTAACAAACTCAATAAAAAAATATTTTATATAGTCAATGATAATAAATTAGATAAAAATTACATTATGGATGATGTTAATTATTACTTTATTACTAACTTAAAGTATGTTAATGCATAATGAGCCATATACAACTTTTAACATTTGGTATATGAAGCAATAAACATGAATAATTTAATTATTTATACATATTATATCCATAATTAAGAAAGATACATACTTAACATACTATAATAAATAAGAATAAAATATTTAATTATACATACTATTATAAATTTATAAATTATACATATATTATAATTTATACTATAACGCTTAATACTTAATAATATTAGTAATACATTAAAGAATATATTAATACATTGATACTAAATATATATAGTGATAGACTTATAGTGATTAGT
>QEOT01009634.1:0-23723 GCA_003123785.1 Pterocarya stenoptera
CAGATCGAGTATTAGAGAATCGAAATCCGAGACTTTTTTGTTGCTGAGTAAATGAAGAATCAAGAAAGGGAGAAAGTGCTCGAATCCGGTGCCGGATTTTCGCGTTATCCAACAGAAAGACCTCGGATTTCGCACAATTTAGGATATTGACCAATGCATGCGGCTAAATATCACAGAGAGCCAGAGAGACAGCGAGGCAGACCTTCAGAGAGCAATGGAAGCTGTTTGATGCATCTACGGTTTTGGTAGAAGGGAAGGGGAGAGTGAGAGTAATTAGCTTGTGTGCCTTTTCCCTTACTTGGTTTATTATACGATTGGTTTTCTTAGATACTGTAAGAAACTCTGAGAGAGAGAGAGAGAGAGAGAGAGGGTAGCTGCTGGTGATATCACAGCGTCACAAATCACCATTAGAAGACCACCGACAAATATGAAGCAAGCCCAGAGCTTGACGGCTTGCTTGGCTTCCGCTTCACTGGCTTTTGGATAAACGGTTAGTTTTCCTCTTCTTTTTTTGGTTCCTTGTTCCTTTCAATTGTGAGGTTTCTGTCTTTTTTAATTTAATTGTTTTTTTAGTATTAAAAAAATAAACTTCCTAAGATGAGAAACAAATGGTAATTTTTTGTTTTTATTATATTTTATATTTTGGATATCATTCTCCTCTTTTTATAATATAAGTTAGAATTGGTTATATGATATATATATATTAATCATGAAATTGGTCTAAATAAGATTTCTTTTTATACAAATCTTAAATATTTTATCACCACTATTTAATATTTTATTATTATTTTTTTATTATGTTTTTACTACTATTCACAAAATATTTAAGATTACCTCACTACCTAAACGCAACTTAAATTTGAGAAACAAGTTGAAACCTTGATCCTTTCTCTTATGCCCAATTTCAAAAATCATGTGCCTTTAAACCTAAACCAATCAGGATAAGCATAAGAGTTTTGCTACGTACAAGTAAATTTATGTACCAATCTGCATATTAATACTGTTATCTTCATATTCTAAATTTAAATTAGTACTATTTTCAATAAAGTCTATTTTCTAACCAATCATATTGAATGAGTGCGTGTATTAATATACAGAATCGCTTGTAACTAAATTTTTCCTAAACATAATCCTTCACCCTGCTACAAAATTTGACACCAGCCAAAAGATAAAAAAAAAAAAAACAAAAGAAAATTTTTATTAACTAGTGAGAACTACCAAAAACAAAAAGGTTACATGATTGATTGTTAATATAACATAACAGTAAAACCATCAATAATTTACCTCAAATTGAAGATATACATACATAGCAATCAAATGCTCCATAGCTTTATGCAGACTCAAATTTGGCAATTCAACAAGAAATTTAATGGTACTCATAAAAGAAAAATACTCATAAAGACAAGTTATTTAATAGAAGTAAAGCACAAGTAAGGAATCAGAATCAAATCTCTTGTCGAAAGGCCCTAAACATCTTTTTGGTCGTAATTCTTCCTTTGTTTCCTTAAAGGAAATGGCATATTCTATATTTATTTTATTTTAATTCCACTGTGACACAATATTTTTTATTATTTTTTAAATATGTTCCTTTTTTTAAAAAAAAGAATGTATTTTTTATTTTCACAATTCCTTTCAATTTATCTAATTTAATCATTACAATTTTTTTAAATTTTTACATAAAATAAAATAAAATTTTAATATTTTTAAATCTTAAAATAAAAATGATATTAAAAAATATATTCTAATAATATTTTATTTTATTTTTATTTTTAATATTAACTTATTTCTTCTCATCTACAAAAACGAACGAAACTATCTGGTAGTTCAAAAGATGGGCATACAATTCATGCATTTATTAACTAATAATAATTTCTTTTTTCAAAAAACAAAAATCCCAATTGAAAAGCAAAGGAGTAGGCTAGGGCTCATTTCTTAAAAACCAAGTCGAGCGAAGCCAACTTTACCTGCCCACTTTGCATCTCTCTCTCTCTCTCTCTCTCTCTCTCTCTCTTAGTTGGCTGAGAATATATTTAATGGATAAAAGACAATCAGTGGTTAGACAGGAAGACACACCTAATAACGATAAATACATAATTGATTAATATTTTATATCAGTATTTTTTTAGAAACTTCGTTGATTAAATAATAAAGATTAGTCTCATAAAAAATTAATTAATTAAGATTAATAAAACAAAAGCTATAGAATAAAACTGTGTAAATATGAAGATTAAGGTTATTTTCAAAGCCATATCATGTAATATTTTTTTGTAATTTGTCCTATATTTTTACAAGTTCTCGATGTGGAACCTAAGAGAGTGATTGGGACAATTTACAGGCAAATATATATATTTTTTAAATTAGAGTATCTAATTAGTTGTACCATCACCTCCCTCGATCGATCTCTCTCTGTGGGGTAGGGCTCATGCATATTCCTTCCTTAAAAAAGGAAATAAAGAACAAATAATTCGTGGAAATGGCTGTCTCAACACATATGATTGAGACATGCAAGTGAAGTCGTACCCAAAACATGACATGAATTGATGAAGACTATAATAATCGCATGATTTTTTTTTCTCGTTTTGTTAATTAGAGAGGGTGTGTTTCTTCGTGTGCAATTTTTTCCAGCAAATATAATGGTTTGGTGTCATAAATCTTCAACATTGGATGTTCTCAAAACCAAATTGAATGTTTGGTTGATGTTTGGTCTCCATCAATGGACAGGTGTAAGGATGATTAGATGGCCCCTTCTGAGGGACAGGATTTGGTTTGCTGGATTTGTCCACCCCTATGATGGATATGCCAATCCAAACTTTTCCTTGTGAAAAAACACCATACTTGGAAAACCCTTTTAGCTTGAGACTTCCACAAATAGCACAACCCCTCTCTTTTAAGAACAAGATCACCAAATTCTTTGAAACTCAATGCCATCCTTGGGCTCCTTCCCATATTTAAGATTATAAACTGATTGTTATTTATTATCCTTTTAATCATTGTTTTTTTTATTATTTTTTTATGCGATATTAAATTATTGATAGATAAGTGAAATATATCAAGTAATTTTTTCAATAATCATAAAATTAACATATACAAGCTTCGTTTAATGTCACAAAACTCAATCATGAACACAGTTAGATAAAATTTAGAACCCTGTTTTATGTGGATTTAGAGTGGTGTTGCAACCAAATCTGCAAAATTGTAAGATGTCTTAAACATCCAAGGGAAGTTTAAATTGATGAACACCTCACTTGTTTAATGAACACCTAATTGAATTGTAAGATGATGATAAACTTGAAAGAGAATGCGCCCCAACAACTGAACATCACATTCCTAGTGCCAGAAGCACCCCACCTTCAATGCTAGCTCTCTTTTACTTGGCAGAAACATGAGATTAGATCTACCCAACATAACTTGCATATAAAAATGTTAGCACTTCATCATATCAAGATATACCCAATATTTCATCAAAAACTTCACAAAACTTTCAAAGTTTCACAAAAACATCAAAACTATCTACGTTGAAACTTTTCCATCAATAACACTAACTTTAATCCATAAAAAGTCCAAGAAAAATTAATTCAATGCTAACCCAAGTAACTAGTCTCAATATTAGATAAAATACAAGAGCATTGAGCCATATAAAATAACTTACAAAGTTTGGAATGAGAAACACAAAATCTGTCCACATCTCTCTTTCTCTCTCTCTCTCTCTCTCTCTCTCTCTCTCTCGGAAAACAATGAAAATTGGCGCCTCGTTTGTTTTTACAGAAGAGATGAGATGAGATGAATAGAGATTAAAGTTAAAAATTGAATAAAATATTGTTAGAATATATATTTTTAATATTATTTTTATTTTTGAATTTGAAAAGTTGAATTGTTTATTTTATTTTGTGTGAAAATTTAAAAAAATTATAATGATTAGATGATATGAGATGAGATAAATTGTAAAAACAAACGAGGCATAAGTGTGGGAAGCAATGCAAAAGCCATGGGGTATAGATGAAGGCTGACTTGAGTGGGTAAATGAATGATTAAGTGATGTAAGTTTGAATTGTGAATAAAAGAAGGAAAAGAGGTTGAAGTGCAGCTGTAAATCTGCTGTTGTGCTACCAAGTGGGTGAGGATGATTTTAAGTGTGTAACTGGCCATAAATGGGACAATTTAGGATAGCACATGATGTGGCATGGTAGCCAAGACATGGCCTTGCAAGAGTGGAGAAGCTTGTTGAAGAAGCTTGGGCCTAAATGGTGGTTTCAGTAGGACTAAATGGGACTAACCGAAATGCATCTAGTTTGGGGTTTAGTTAGGATTTTGGTCATGGTTTGGTCCAAATGTAACTTTTCTTGGTAAAATATAATTACCAAGATGTAAGAGAGTGGATGAGGGTATCAGAGTGTATACTTGAGTGGTTAGTTGCTTGTGAAAGTGACTTAACCAAGTGAGAAAACACTTAAAGGCTTGGTTTGGATAGAGAGAAGCTTCTATCTCATCTCATCACATCTTAATATCCAAACACCATAAACACAAAACGTTTTTCAATTTTAAATTTTTAACTCTTTTCATATAATTATTACCTAATTACTACAACTTTTTCAACCTTTCAAATTAAATATAAAAAATAATTCATTTTATTCAAATCTCAAAACAAAAGTTATATTAAAAAATTATATTCTAACAATATGTTAACTTTATAATATTTTTATTTAATTTTTTTCTCTCATTTCCAAAAATCCCATAAAACATTTTAACTCAAACCATTTCTAATACATCTCATCTCAACTCATCTCATCTTAACTTACAATTCAAACCAGGCCTTAGTTACAAGTCGATCATGTTTAAGGTTTGGTTACCCTAACCATGTTTGGTTGGATGAAATAGTGAATGGTGTAAGGACTGTAACACCTCCTTCACGTAGGCTAGGAATGTCATATATTTTCATAAAAATAGTCAAGCAAGAGAATTTCATAATTAAAATTGAACCAAAAGAAGTATCTTCTTTCAATTGCCGCATTGATCCACTCTAAAGATTAGATATAATTTGGACATGATGCACATTGAGAAGAACATATATGACAATATCTTAGGAACTTTTATAAGCATTCAAGGAAAAACCAAAAATCATGTCAATGCACATCGTGACTTTTCCAATCTGAAGATAAGAAAGGAGTTACAACTTAAACAGGATGGAGAATAGATTACCATGCCACCTGTTTGTTTTAGCTTGCATGGAGTTTAGAAGTCAAGCTTTTGTAAGTGGTTGAATGCTGTCAAATTTCCTGATGACTTTGCTTCTAATAGATCTCAATGTGTTAGTGTTGCTAATTGCAAGATCTCGAGATGAAAAGTCATGATTGTCATATTTTCATGCAAAGATGACTTCATGGTACTATTGTTGGATACTTACAACATAACTTTAGATTGGCACTTACTGAGCTCAGCACGTTTTTTAAATAATTGTGCGCTAAAATATGTAAGGTTGATGTCTTAGAGCAGCTTCAGGTTGATATCACCCTAATTCTGTGCAAACTTGAGATGGTATTCCCACCCAATTTTTTCGATGTAATGGTCCACTTAGCCTACCATTTGTGCGCTAAAATATGTAAGGTTGATGTCTTAGAGCAGCTTCAGGTTGATATCACCCTAATTCTGTGCAAACTTGAGATGGTATTCCCACCCAATTTTTTCGATGTAATGGTCCACTTAGCCTACCATTTGTCGCATGAGGCTATGCTTGCAGGTCTGGTACAATATAGGTGGATGTATCCTTTTGAGAGGTATCTTGGCAAATTTAAAAGGTACGTTAAGAATAAGGCTCACCCAAAAAGTTCAATAGCGGAAGCCTATATCCATGTTGAATGCTTGAATTTTTTCTCCATGTACCTCCATGAAGTTGAGACTAGTTTCAATCCACAAGAATGGAATTTTGATGGAGGAGAAGATGGTGTCCAAGATGGACTATATGTTTTCTAACAAAAGGTGTGAGCCATGGGTATGGCAACAAGACACTGGCTAGATGAAAACTTTTCTAAGACAGCTAAGTGGTATATGCTTAATAATTGCCCAAAGATTTAAGTAAAAAATCACGTAGATCAAGAAAAATTAAAAGAATAGAAAGATGACAGACTCAAAGGTAAGAACCTACTATCTTTACATGATTCTTTTGACTTAGAGGCAAGTAGATTCACTACAAACCACGAACCTGGATCTTCTCGGATAATTTACTTTTTCTTTTTATTAATTTCCTCTATTTTCTTTAAATTCTTATTTTAGCATCTGCATGTTATGATCAATATTTTTCAGTTTTCTAAACATATATGGGATTTAAGACATTTAATTGACTGCATACCAAAGATTGGTAAATTGTCATGAAGTTAGCATTTAAGAGCATCGGTGTTGTATATGGTGATTTGGGCACTTCACCTTTGTATGTGTTAGCGGGCATTTTTCCTACTGGGATTAAGCACAATGATAATATACTAAGAGTGTTGTCTCTTATCTTTTACTCGCTCATGTTAATCACTTTAATCAAGTACGTTTTCATTGCCAACGATAATGGCAATGGTAAACTTTTGATCTCCTATATATGCTTATCATCATCAACATTTTCATTTCTTTACATCTTCTAGCATTTTTTACAAACTCTTTAATAAATGATATACTAATGAATTACTTATCAATATGTTCATAGTGAAAACTTGGAAAAAGGTGGCTTGCATGCATGGGTTGGTTATTGCAATTCTATTTAGGAAAGAATTCTCATCATCAAAGTATTTTCTGTGAATTAATATTGTGTCGTCATGCCAAGACAAGCTTGACACCCAACCAGCAGGTTGAAGACAGAGAAGTGTCCAACTACAGACTAAATGTGCCAAATCGACAGTTGAAGAAGGCATCTTTTGTGAAGTCTATACTTGAAAATATCCTAACAATAAAGCTCTTCATATTGTTTATGGCAAGGCTTGGAACTTCCATGGGGCTTGGAGATGGAATCCTTACATCGTGCATTTCAGGTAATGCGATAGCTAAAGAGCAACTTTCATATCTATTAGTTTCTTTTTAATCAGTTTATTCATCAATATGTGATTGGAAGTATTAGCTTGTACAATTTCTTTAAGTATGATCTGGGTGTTATCAATGCAATTAACCCAATATATATGATTCAATACTTCAAGAGGTATAAGAAGAATGTATGGATTTCTCATGGAGGCGTCATCCTATGTCTAACATGTGTGTGACACGTAGTATTAATTGACTTTTTCTCTTGTAGTTACAAGATGACATAGGCACTATTTCAAGTTTCAAGCCAAGAAATATGTGATTTTTAAGTAGCATGGCTAGAATTATTTCTCACAGACATCATAGTTTATACTCGACACAATCAAACTCAAATGTGTCTAAAGTCTCAAGTTCAATAAATTCTAGTCAATTAATTACTAACTGAAGTTTTAATTGATATAATTTTTCTTTAAACTTGCTATATTAAAAAAAAAAATTGGTTGTAGCAAAAATGGATACAACTTTTCCTCTTCTTTTTCATCCAACTTTGTCTTCACTCATGTATTAAGTTTTGTCAAACAATATCATCTTCTGAAGTCCTCTTTGCTGACCTTGGTCACTTCAATGTTTGCTCAATTCAGATAAGCTCATGCACTGCAGTTTTTCCATCTGTTATTTTTTCTTACTTTGTCCAATTTTCCAATATTTGGCAACACAATCAGGACGCTAGCAACGCCTTCTATAGTTCAATTCCAAGTACATTTTGACATAGGATTTTTACTACTTAATCTGACTCGCTTTCTCTTTTAAATATGCTAAACTGGTATACTGGCCAATGTTTATTGTGATTGTAATGAAAACCACCATTGCTAGTCAGTCCTTGATCTCGACTTCCTTCTCCATCATCCACTAGTCATTGGCAATAGGTTGTTTCCCATGGTTTAAGTGGTGCACACCTCCTCTAAATACAAAGGACCAGTTTATATGCTCGAGATCAATACCATTCTCATGTTGGCTTGTGTGGGAGTCACTCTTGGTTTCAAAAACATATTGAAGATTGGTAACGCTTATGATAAACGAAATGGATAATTTTTCTTTCAGTTGAAGTAGTCATTAATTAAATATTATAAAAAAAAAAAATCTAAAAAACATAACATGGTTGAAACTAAATATTATATATCCTATAATTTAACATTTTAATGTTTGATGATTGATAACTTTATTTATACTAATCAATTAATTATTAATGGTATGGTACTATTTGTCCCCTCTTTCGGTACATGAGGATGTCCGGATAGGCATCACCAATAATCAAAGATAATAATCCAAAAATATTTTTTAATTTGTTGTTCTTTAAAATAAATTTTAATAAAGGAAAATTAATTCTGACAGCTCAATGACTAATCAATTAAATTTTTTTATACATATGGATATCTGTAACCATTTTGGATATCTGTCACGATGTGAATTTTTGAAGATAGTTATGTCCTGGGATATAGTGCTATCTAGCATATTGTATTGCTTAAAGAAAAAAAATTATCTACGACGAATATTGCATATTGTTAAATGCATGCTTGTATATTGTATCTTTAACTATCATGAACAAGATATATAACCTTATGTTGCATGTCCTGACGCTTCAAATTCCGTCAAATCCCAAGTCGAAGTTGAAGGCGTCACATTAGTTATTTATGATTATTATTCTAAGTTTGAATTATGAAGAAAGGTAAAGTATAATGTATTTAAAGAGTTTACTTCTCCAAGGTTATACTTAATTTATCAGATTATGTTTTCTTGGTAGATAATAAATGAGCATGTATGTTTGAAGTTATATGAAAAGATTAGGATTTTAGTTTATTCTGTTACAATTTCATAACACCTTGAAAGAAAAGTTCTGCTATGATTATTGCATACTGTTATATACATATTAGGTGCATTGCAATTTATCAATCATGAACGGGAGTATGTAACTCTGTATTTCATGTCCCAACGCTTTAATCTCTCTTAAAATGTTCGTTGGTCTGCAAGTGACCTAGAAATGAATACTTAAATTTGATTCTTAACTTTGCGCACTAATTGCGATAGTGATCATAGTCAAATTTCCGTCTATTGTCTAAAAGTATACTATGAGGGATGCCAAATTGACACACGTTGGCTTTCCATAGGAACTTGGTGATGTTGGTCGTTGTGATTGTAGTCAACGCTTCTACTTCTATCAACTTGGTAAAGTAATTCACGGTGACAACCATGAACCTTACGGCTCTTTTGCTTGGGAGCAGGGGGCCGACTATTGACTCCCCATTTTGCGAAATGCCAAAGTGACATAATCAACGTCAATTCCTCTAGCTAACAATAAGGTATGGGTGCAAATATCTAACATTTTGTGTGGAGACGAACTCGGATCAATCGGAGATTTATACGCTAGATTCACTCATGGAACAATTATAAAACTTGACCTTGAGGTGTTTTCTCTTCTGCTGTGAATGTTTTATGTGCTCTAATAATATTTGCAGAGAATATTGTCCTACATGCACATACTATATTTTCCTTAGAATAAGGAAAAGATAAGAAGAAAGAGATTTTGTCTATACACCTTGGTAATCATCTAATTTCGTGGTCCTTGTCTTGGATTGTCTTAGGTTTCATTGAGATATGTTTCTCATTTGGTGGGCTTAGGATGATGCTGAAAGGGGATCCGTCCCTTTGTGCTCATTTTGAGAGGTTCTTTCTACTTGTGAGGAAGTTGAAATCGAAAAAAAAAAAAAACATATAACTTTTTATTGAAAAGGGGACTGTTTATTGTAAAAGCATGCTTTGGACCTCCAAACTTCCTGTTGGGCATGTGTTAACTGGTGTTTCTATCTGGTGCTAAGAGTTCATAACTGTCACACCAAAGCTATGGTGAAATTTTGTTTGGTTGAAATGGTATATTTCTAGCACTAATGTCTAGCACTAATGGTATATGCTCATTTATAAAAAAAATTCATCGTTCACATCGTTAATATTATAAGATTTTATTTATAAAAAATTTAATTTTAACTTTTACAAATCAAATCCTATTAGATCACAATCTCTACACGGACTTGCATCCATAACAACTATATAAAAAAATATTTTTACAATAATAAATTATATACAATAGTTGAGGCGAGAAGAGGAAAAATAAATAAAAATTGGAGTAAATTTCTTATAAAAAAAAAATGTGGTTTATATAGGTATATACCTTTTTTTTTTTTTTTTTTCAACTTAATTTAACTTAATTTTTTTTTAAATGAGTAGTGTTAAGTTGCCGTCTAGCAATGACCGTTGGGAGGCGGCACAAATTTATCTTTTTATTTTTTCCTTCTTTTTCTTTTCATATTTTTTAACATATTTAAATATTTTTTAAAAATAAAAAAATATATATCAATACACTAAAAACTATTTTCTTAATTATTAAATAAAAAATAAATAAATAAATAAATGACCCGGCCCAAGTAAGAGGACAAGCATACATTTCTCTTTTTAAAAATGAGCATTGCTATTCATAGGCCCATACACAACATACCAAACTTTTTTTTTTATTTTATTTTTATTTTTTTCCTTTTTTTTTGTTTTATTCTTCTTAAAACAATTAGAATTTTCTATTCTTAAAAATTAAAAAAATCAAAAAAATAGTGGTATGTGGTGTGTGAGGTTTAGGAATAGAATTTTTCTTTTAAAATAGATGTATCTTCGTAAGTAAATAAGGAAAAATATTGATAGAAGTTACTGTTTGCAGCATCCATTTTATACATACCATGTGGCTTCATCCAGACAGTCTATTTTTTAAAGTGAGGAAAAAATAAGAGGAGGAGAAGAAGCCACTATTGTGAGTGTGCACTCACAATAGCCATTTCTCTCCAGCATTACTCAGGAAATAAAATGAATTAATAAATAGATCAACTCGGACCGAAATGTGATAACTTATATAAAGCAAACCGAAAGCACGCACACATTCACCATTCCCAGAACTCCTCCGTCGGCCACTTATTCTCAGTACTTGTCCTTTGCTTACCTAGTCTTCGCACTTCGCAGAGCATGGGTCACAACAACAAGACCAGGCGGTTCAAAAATCACCCCTCCCATAGGGCGCAATCCAGCAGAACCCATCAACTTGAACGGTTATTAATTTCACACCCAACTTTTTCCGTAGTCTTTTTGTTTTTGGATTGTGTTTCGTCGTCTCACTTTTCTTTTTCTATGAATTTTCCAGGGAGGACGAGTCTCTTCCATCTGATCAAGGTCCCAATTTGATAACTTGCTCTTATTTTACGACTCCCCTTTTTTCTCGTATTAAAGGTGTTTGAGGTATTGTCGCTTCATCAATCGGTTTTGATTTTGTACTGCTGATAACTTTATTACAGTTGCAGCAGCTGAAGAGGAGCCTGCAGGTCCGAAAATCCAACTTGCTATGTGGGTAAGCATTTTTTTCTTTCCTCTACTTATTCTCTTTTGCCCTTTTGATTTTCTTTGATTTTGATTCGTTGTTCGCTGTCACCAGCTATCTTATGTCTGAGTCATTATTTGTGATTGTAATTATTTTCGGATGGATTTATATTTGAAGGAGTGTTGAGGTGGCTGAAATCTAAATTGTATATAGTGAGCACACAATTAGCAGTGGGAGGGTAACACTTTTTTGCTTGTTTGCTGGTTTGTTTGTTGCTGTGAAAGAAACAATTTTCTGAGATCTTTATGGGTTAGATCAACGATGTTGTTAGGATCTGTAACTCTGACATGTGTGAATTCTATGAATTTCCAACAATGAGATTAAGTGATGTGGTGTTGATTTAGGATTTCGGACAATGTGATGCAAAAAGGTGCACAGGAAGGAAGCTTTCAAGATTCGGCCTACTAAAAGAAAGTATCTGGTTCACATTTTATCTTATCATGATTCGCTCATGCACATTTACACCTTTCTTATGTTTACTTCAATATCTTCTTTTTTTTTTTCTCATTGTTAATTCTGTTTTAGCATAGGGTTGGCATTTGGTCTTTACTCTTTAGTATCTTTAAATATTTTCAGTCTAGTTTTAGTCTTTAGGATTGGCAAGTGGTTGAAATATTTTGATTGATAGTGATCTTCCAAACCTTGTTTGACAGTTGTTGGAATAATATATTTTGTTTACTTTTAAAAAAAAAAAAAAAAGAACTAAGAAGCAATGCCAGTATAGAGAACCAGCTGCTAAGTCTCGAATTTAGCTGGGTTAGGGGGTTCATGCTTATTTGAGGTTTTAAAACCAAAAAGTTTTCTTTCATTCTCCCTTTTTTTTAGCAGATCATTTACTTCAGCTTTTACTTAAATCTAGTATTTTTATCGACATAGCGTTCTGTCATGATATAATAGGCAGTTTGACATGCCAGTAAGCTTGATGTTTGGAAAATCTCATGCAGGAGTTGCGCGTGAGTAATGGTTTTGGGGGTGTTGTTTTAAGGTACTCATACAGATTGCGCTGTTTACCTTAATTTGTCAGTGGTATTAACTTATTGTTATTGACTTATTTCACATTTATGTTTGTTAGATATTTTTGGATATATATAACGTGTTTGAAAACTAGGTGGTTGTTCTTGCCTACAATGAGGGAAACATGAATAGTTTCCAACTTAGAGAGAGAGAGAGAGAGAGAGAGAGAGAGAGAGAGAGAGAGGAGAAAAAACTTGTAGCTTCTATTCCCCTAGTAGGATTTGCATAACATGTATTTTCGTTGATGGGGCTATCATCTATTCATTTCTTCCCACATTATACTTCTTATCTCTTGACAGGATCCCAATTAATGTACTTTCCCGATATAACATATTTAGCTAAAAAATAATGTAATCTCTCAATTATTAAAAGCTTCTTTTGAGATTGGATTTTGGGTGGGGGGAGGTCAGCAAGCTGATTGAGCTGTAGAATGCTTGGTTCTGTGCAAACTGCCAAGCGTGACAGAGAGACTTGTAATCTTATGAATGCAAATCTGTACTGGAATCTATTATTCTATTCAATACGTAGATGATACCTCTGGAATGAAATTGGATGTCAATGCATTCCTTATGGCTCAGGTAGTAAAGAGTTTGGGTGGGGTAGGGTAGTTCTATGGTCAAAATCATATACTAAAAAAGTAATACTTGTTATGTGTGTATAAAACACTTAGAAGTTCCTATATTCATTTTTATCATATGTTTATATTCACCCTTGCAGTCCGGTTGGTACACAATGTGTCTCAAAAGAAGATCATAGCTTAATGAAGAAGAGAGGGTTAGCTGTTGTGGATTGCTCATGGGCCCGCTTAGGTGACGTACCTTTTGTGAAGCTACGTTGTGCTGCTCCTCGTCTCTGTATGGATTTCGATTCTTTACATGATTACTTGTGGGAGTTTCTTATTTAATTTAAAGTCTCTCTCTCACACACACACACACATATTTATAAATATGCATTTTTTTTTTATAGGTATAAATATGCATTTCTTTAATGTATATTTATGTATCCTGAAAATGTCTTTTGTGTGTTTCCATACACTATGCTTGGGGAACATGATTATGGGTTCATTTGTCATTCTTTCTGTTAGATCACTCCAAGCTTGTCGACACTTTAAAAAAAAAAAAAACCTTGTTTTGTATCTCATTGAATACACTTGTTCTTTTTTCTTTTTTTTTTTTCTCTTTTATAATTTTTTAGAACAAGTGTTGAAGAATTTAGTGTGCTCATGAAATGCCTTTTATGTCCTTATCAAAAAAGCAAATTTCACTTATGTCAATGTTACCGGATCTTTAAGTTAATAAAACTTACCCCTATTTGTTCATAGAATTGCTGTGTTTGATTGTCTCTTTGCCTGTCTTTGACTTTAGCAAATCACTTGAAATTGCAGTGCCATGGTTGGTAGCAGCAAATCCAGTGAATTATGGTAGACCATGCGAACTATCTTGTGTGGAGGCATTATCTGCAGCTTTAATCATATGGTACCAAAACCTCTTCCTAAGTATTACAGTTTTCTTAGGTTGCTAAACCCATGTTGGAGTTGGTAATAGTTGGTGTTGTCTCTTTTCTTAACTTGGTATATGCTCTCATGTTTTCTTTAAGTAAGCAGCTCTTAATTGCAGATAGAGGACACATTTTATTATATTTCAAAGTTAGCAGGTGGATTAGCTTGTATTACCTGGATCCTATTCGTGATATGCACATTGCATTATAGATGCAGATTTTTCCTAAGGCTCTTATCAGATAATTATGTACGTAGCTTTAGAATGAGTTACTATCAGTTTGATTGAGATAGAAGGTTACTGGCTTATTTCAGTTTTGTTAAGAGGCAATATGAAGACACATGGGCATCATCAAAAGGTCTTAAATTTCTGTTTCTTGTATCCTTGTAGCCAAAAGGTCAGAGATGGTATAATGTGACTCCTATGGTAGAATTAGATTAGTGAGACTGAAGAAGCCCAACGAAACAACCACATTTTATTTTAAGCCTACAAGTGTTGAGGGGCATCTGAATGACTGAACCGACACTAGCACACTCATTCAGTCATTTGATAGAATTAGCTACAAAATCTTGCATTAGAAGAAACATTGGGAGAATTCTGAGATCTGAAGGAAATGCTCTGTTTATCCCAAGATACTGATTCCGTTTTTAGCCTTATTGGTTTCCTATTTTTATTTTTAGCTTTTCTTTCCCTACACTGATGGGGCTATGCTCTACATAATCTATTTCAGCTGCATCTCTAATATCAACGGGTCACTATTCCATTATTCTTGGTCTCATCGCCTTCTATTTGTGAACATAGATATTCTGTTGCACCAAGATTGGATTTGTTCTCCAATGGAGAAACTTACTGTTTTCATATGTCTATCATATGGTTTACAGTGGGGAAGAGGAAACTGCAAATCTGTTGCTTGGCAAGTTCAAGTGGGGTCATGCTTTCCTGTCCCTCAACAGGTGTGTGTTTTTCTTAGCTAATCTTCGTAAAATATAATGATACTTTGTTGATTGGAGAATGGGTGCACCTTGGAGAGTTGAGGTTTCACTTTTATACTTCCTAAAATAATTGTGCTTTGATTTCCATGAATCTTGCTCTCTTTCAAATTTTGGCATTTCTAATTGACACAGGGAACTTCTAAAGGCATACTCTGACTGTGAAAATAGTACTGATATAATTTCAACTCAAAATGCTTGGCTTTCCCAGCAACGCCAGGTTCCGAAGGTTCCCCCAGAAGTCGAAGGTATATATTAGTGGCTGTCAAAAAAATGCTATCCCACGTCTGAATGCCAGATTAAGGTCCTTATTAAGTGAACTAGAAGTTATGTGGAACATGTTTCCCATCAAATGGGTTGTGCAATCGACTATTGTTGCACCTGCAAATCACATTTGCAACCTTTGTTTTTTCCTGATTCAACGCAACCCAGTAGAATCCTTTCCCCTAACTATTTTTTCTTTCAATTTATCAATGTCAGTTTGTTGAACTAGATGTTTCACTACCCCCATCTCCATTTTATTTAGCATTCCTCTCATTTTCTGTGACACCTATAAGCTGGAATTGGTGCTGCCCTACCTGCCTTCTTTCATCTCTTCTTTGGTATAGACAGACATACACATTGTCATTGAAGCATTTCTTATATTATCATCCTTTTTTTTTTCTTTTTTGGTGGTGGTGTTGTTATTTTGGTTTTCTGCCATCCACCACAACTAGGATTTGTCCATGAACATATGGTGAAACACCATTGTTTCATGGATGTCTTTTAAACTCTGTTCATACGTTTGGATGACACATATTTCAGACTTGCTCCTCCTGAGATCAAGATATATCTGATCAGCTTTTGTTCCTACCTTGTATTTCTTCCTTATTGTTCCTACATTTGTTTGTGTTTTTAACTCTACTCTTTACAAAATCATACGATCAGTGAAAAGTATATTCTCCATGTGACAATTCATCTTGTAAGTTGTTCCAATGATCCACTCTTTTTAGGTCATAAGGCTAATGAATCAATGGAAAACACATTTAAGCTTCGTTATAATCATCACATTCACCTTTTTTTCCTCCAACTTTTCTCAGGTACTCTCAATTCCATAATCATGTCAATTGTCCATCTTGTATGTGGTTACAATCATGCCAATTTTCCATGTACTCCTTGTATATTCTTCTGCCTGTTATGATATCTCCTCTCGAGAACTGTCCTGTGATATGAAAGACCAGAAGGAGGTTTTTGGGGTTATAATCCTTTCCATAAGCCTGATATTGATCCCATGTCCATGAAACTAGGGAAATTAATAATGCAAGCTTATTACTTGAAGCAGCACGGAATAAAATAACCTACACTAACATTAAAAACGTGTTTTTGCTGTCTGCTGCTACAGGAGCAGACATGGCATCTCCCAGTGGGGATGAGAACTCTTCTGATTCGGACGACGGGCTTCCACCACTTGAAAAGAATATGAACCATCTGAACTTTCGGGAAAGCGAGGAAGAAAGTGATGAAGATAGTGAGTAGATAGAATATTATTAAATTTAACAGTTGCAAGGTGAGGCAGAAATTGAAGGATGCAAAACTTGTGGCCGCAATGAGGGGCTCTGTACAAATGCCCGATAACAAAAAAATGCCCTGAAGAGATGCCTACCTGAAACCATGTACTAATACATGAGTTTTGACTTTTGCTTTGGCTTTTAGTGTGTTTGTTTAAACGTTAATCATTAGTTATTATGCTAACCAAAAGAAAGAGCAACTGTTTTTAAGTTACATTTGTTGAGTGCATTTCAGACTTTCAGCGGAGGGCTTGTTTTCCTGTTTGGTTATTGAAAAATGCTATAGGCAGCCGGCTGGTGCAAGCGCGGGGCAAACGTTTGACATGGAAAAAATTAATAAGACACCGTTTTAATTTTTTACCCCATTTCCCCAGATCTTCAACTCTCCATTTCTCTCCCTCTGTGTTTCTCATGGAATCAGATATAACATGCTAGAAAATGATGGCATGAAAAACGACATTAAAATCACAGGTTGCATGTTCTATTGCTCATATGATGGACATTCAAATTAGCAGCAACTCAAAAAGTTCCAAATACTCTTATTTATAAATACGTTGATTAGCGGCAATTTCCAAATACTCTGATCTATAAAACTTCCCTCTAAATTTTCAAGTATCAATTTTGAAGCTCATATCCTCGATACCGAAGTCTTGCATATATCAACTGAAATGGACTAGATACAAATGGTTCAGCAACGAGATAGCCGTCGGTGTTCATATAGAAAATACAACAGTAAAGATTACAGAAAAGAAACAAACGAAATGGTTAAGGAAAAACGAATGGAGTTACCGAAAAAATTGGAAGAAGAAGTATGAGAACACTTGGCGGGTTTTCAGATACAATTTCCTATTGTAGATTGAGGGAGACGGAGCAATCTCCAAGCCCCGTAGACAAAATGAAGGCAAGGGAAATAGACAGTAAGTGGAAGAAGTAAAGGTCAAAGAAGCAGTAGCAAGGCCTTTCATATTTGATGGGGGCATAGACAATGGTGGCTGCTCTTCCTTCTTCTTGGTCAAATAGAAAAAGTCGTTTCCAGACGAGCAGGAATACGAAGATCCAAATGATGCCGAGCTCTGTTTCTCTTTTTCTTTCTTTTCGATTTCTGGCGGGCTTCTTCGTCTGTCTTTTCTTTTCTTTTTTTAAATCTGATGTGGCGTCAACGACTGCATATCGATTGTATGTAACGCCTATATAGAAGAACCGTTAATTATTAGATTATTAGTTACTACTTCAAAACGTTTGCTTGATCCAATTAAAGGTATGCAAGGCAATAGCCTTGTCAGGATCAATGGTATGTTGCTCTCAGCTATAGATTTCCTGCTAAATAATGATGTCAAAACTAGGGCCAAGTAAAAATTCAAAAATCTGACTCTGATAAGTTGGAGTCGGAGGTAGCGATATATCGACTCCGACTCTAATATTATACATATTTTATAAAAATATATGTATTTTGTATATATTAATCATATATATTATATAACTATGGCTTATATAGTTAGTTAAATTCAATAATATACAAGTATGAGCAAATTATTATAAAATAATATACTTATACCATAATATAAATAGACTAAATTGACTAATAATAGTTTAGTATATTTAAACACCATACTATTAACTATAACTACCATGTAACACTAATGTATAATAACGACTAATGTATAATAATATTTAATACTAATATATTATGTATAAACACAAATATATAAATTTATAATAACATTTAATATTAATGTATAATAACTAAAGTATAATAATATGTGCTAGTAATGTATAATAATCAATGTATAATAACATGTGATACGATGTATAAACATTAATATATAATAACATATAATACTAATGTATAATAATATTAATTTGTACAATGATTTATGTTTTCAATTTTGGTTATGTTTTAATAAAATTGAAAAATATATTTAAAAAAAACTGAAATCTGGAAACCCAATCAGATAAGTGAGTCCAAAATTGTCAAGTTGAAATTTTAAATTGACTAAGAAAAAAAGTCCAATAAAAATTCTAAATCCGACTCCACTCCGACTCAGTTCCGACAAGTCAAAATCAAAGTCGAATCGAAGGTTATGCAAATCGGAATCAGAGTCGAAGGTAGGACATTGGATAGTTTTAGTTTTTCTAAATCCCGGCAAAAAAAAAAAAATAAATCTTTTAAAACAAGCAGATGGTGTGGGGGAGAAAAAAAAAAAAAAAAAAAAAAAGAGCCCCAAGCCTGGAAAAGTATAACCATACTCAAATAAAAATAACCATACTCAAGTAGTATCTACTGCAAAATATAGCAGATTTCTAAAGCAATGCCAATGACGACATGTTGACACATGGTACTTCATTTTAGCAAAACGTGTCTATATTTTAAAACTATTTAATAATTAATAAATATCAAATGATCATATACGTCATACTTTCATTTTTATCGTATATTTCAAAACTACTTAATAAAGAACCGGCTAAATTCACTTCCAAGAGGCACTTTCCTAACGGTGGAGGGGAAGAAGTCATGGATTCATTTCAAATATAAGAGACTACCTTCCGTATGTTTTAAGTGTGGTATCATCAAACATCTTCAGAAGACCTGTGCTAGTGCAGCAAATGGGGATGGCAAGCAACAATATGGAATATGGCTCAGAGCACCCGTAGCCAGGAATAGTGATTTGCAATACAAAAAATATGGTGGCGGGACTCCTCAGGAGGGCCAAGCTTACTCTCATCCATGGCAAGCAGGAAGGGAGGTCAGGGATGAAACTCAAAGTGGCAAAGCAGAAGTCAAAGAGGAATGCCAGGCATCCAATAGGGCCTTTTCTGATGACAAGGCAAAAGTGGTTGCTCAGAACTACTTGCAGGAAAAAAAGGAATTGATAATCCCAAGTCAGTTACTCGAAACAGAATGTGGAGAAAAGCAAAGAACAAAAGCAGTGGTCGGCTTATCCATTTCAAAGGGGCCTAGTGACAGTCTAGGAGTGGAATGCCAGGTATCTAAAAGGGCTTTCTCTGATGAAAAGGCCAAAGTGGTTGATCAGAATTACCTGCAGAAAAACCAGGTTCTGGCAAACCCAAAACAATTACTCGAAACAGAATGTGGAGAAAAGCAAGGTACATAAGCAGTGTTTGGTTTATCTATCTCAAAAGGGCCCAGTGATATGCTAGGAATGGAAGCTGCTGAGCTAAGGGAAGTAGGCCCAGTACATAAACAGCACGACTATGAGCAACAAAATGACCTGGTTTCACAGATAAACTCTCTGGACCAATTTCTCTCTGATCAGGTTCAAATCTTAAAACAATCAAAGGTAAGGGCATCATGGAAGAAAAGAGCAAGGAATTTAAGCTATGGTAATTTTTCCTCAAGTCTCTCTATTGATGCAAAAAGAGCCTCTAGTTCCATTTCAGCTTATGATGATCACACAAATGAAAAACGAATTAAAATTGAGGGAAGTGGCAGCAAGTCCCTGCACAATGCAGACATGGTGGTGGCTGTTGAACAGCCCCACCAATCACAATGAATGGCATAAGTTGGAACTGTCGGAGGCTTGGGAACCCCAAGACAGTTCAAGATCTGCATCAAATGGTGCTCCAAAAGTCCCCCTCTTTTGTTTTCTTGATGGAAATAAAGTGTAAAAGGCTCAAAGTTGAAAGCATAAAAAAGGATCTGCGGTTTGAAAACAGTTTTGTAGTTGATTGCAAAGGTTTAAGTGGAGGGATTGCCTTCCTATGGAAGGAGGATTTTGAGGCAAACGTCCTTTCATACACTCAAAGCCATATCTCATTATTGGTCAAAGGAATTTTGGGGGGGGGGAGGGGGGGGAAGGGATTGGCAACTCACAGGATTTTATGGATCCCCCGAGGCAGCAAAAAGGAAAGATAGTTGGCAGTTATTACTAGATCTTACCCCACTAAATAATGAAGGATGGTTATGCGTGGGGGACTTTAATGAGGTGCTCAGTTTTGGAGAAAAATGTGGGGGTCCTCTCAGATCCCATAACCAGATTGAGGCTTTTAGGAATACTGTTGATGCATGTGGCCTATGTGATATGGGTTTCATTGGCAATAAATTCACTTGGTCTAATGGTAGATTTGGAGGGGCTTTCATTAAAGAGAGGCATGATAGAGCCTTCTGCAACTACACCTGGTCTGAGTCCCATCCAAACTCAAGGGTGTTCAAGCTCCCAGCTTTAAGCTCTAACCACTGCCCACTCCTAATCAGTCTAGATGAGAGTCAGGTTTTCATGTCAAGGACTAAGAAGCCTTTTCGATATGAGGCAAGTTGGGCACTTAGAGATGAGTGCTACAAGGTGATTGAAGAGGCATGGAATCAACCCAGACAAGAAGAAAACCAAGTGAGGAAGACTAAGGAAGGACTAACAGGTTGCAAACAGAAACTTCTAAATTGGAGGAAGGTGGATGCTGGCAAATCTGAGGAAGAATTAAAGGCTCAACTCACTTTACTAAATGAGCTTCAGAAACAAAACAGAGGCCACCTTAATGATGCTATTAGACAAGCACAAAGAGCAGCCATCAGACTATTTGAAGAAGAGAACATCAGGTGGAAGCAGAGAGCAAAACAAAAGTGGTTAAGGGAGGGTGACAAGAACACCAAGTTTTTTCACCAATGTGCTTCACAAAGAAGGAAAACCAATGTGATAAAAAGTCTAGTGGATGACTCAGGACAAGAAGTTCATTCCAAGAAGGCATTAGTACTCTTTTCCAAAGCTACTACAAGGAACTTTTTTCCTCCTCAAATCCAGAGAACATAACAGAATGTTTAGCTTCCCTCAATCCTCGAGTTACAGCAGCTCAGAATGAGTCACTAACAAGGCCTTATACTCAACAAGAAGTGGAGGATGCCCTTTTCCAAATGGAGGGTCTTAGCTCTCCAGGTCCAGATGGTTTCCCTCCCATTTTCTACCAAAAACACTGGTCCATCTTTGGAGCTCAGGTATGCAAGGCAGTTTTATCAATTCTAAACTCAAAAGGTAGTATTGCTGAAATCAATAACACCTTTATCACTCTAATTCCAAAGAAAAAAGCCCCCACCAAGGTGACTGATTATAGACCAATCTCTTTGTGTAATGTTCTCTATAAATTAGTCTCCAAATTGGTATCTAATAGGCTCAAAAAAATGCTGCCTCATATCATCTCCTACACCCAGTCTGCTTTTGTGCCTAACCGACTCATTTCTGACAATATAATAGTGGCTTTTGAGGCCTTGCACACAATGAAATGTAAAATGGTAGGGAATGAGGGATACATGGCTTTAAAACTTGACATGAGCAAGGTTTACGATAGAATCGAATGGAATTTTCTTAGAGCCTTGCTAACTAAGTTGGGTTTCTGCAGTCAATGGGTGGAACTTTTCATGCAATGCATTGAGACAGTTTCTTATGAACTTTTGGTGAATGGCATACCCCAAGAGCCCATCCATCCAACTAGAGGCATAAGACAAGGTGACCCACTTTCACCTTATCTTTTCATTTTGTGTGCTGAGGCTCTTAGCAACCTGATTAATCAAGCTGAAACTAAGGGCATGATTCATGGTGTTCCAATAGCAAAAGGACAACTCAGCATATCCCATTTATTTTTTGCTGATGACAGTTTGCTCTTTTGCAAGGCTAATGCCTTTGAAAGGGGGAGACTACTCAGTTTGATAAGAGTGTATGAGTTAGCATCGGGACAAAGGCTTAATCTTGAGAAAACTTCAATCATGTTTAGCAAGAATACTAATCAGGTTGCCCAGAGATATATCCTCTCAATTGCAGGAATGAGGTATGCTACTTCTTATGAGAAATATATATCAAAGCTGTGCTCCAAGCCCTTCCCACCTATACCATGAGTGTATTCAAGTTACCTGTCTCTCTTATCAAGGATATTAATAGTGTAATTCACAATTTCTGGTGGGGGCAGCAGGACAGTGAAAGAAGGATCCATTGGGTTTCTTAGAAGAGGATGGGGAAATCAAAACTAAAAGGAGGTATGGGTTTTAGGGACCTTGAAGTTTTTAACAAAGCCTTGCTTGCAAAACAATGCTGGAGGCTAATTCAGCAACCCGAGTCTCTTGCAGCCAAAGTGATAAAGCTAAATACTATCCAAAATCCAATTTCCATCAAGCAAAATTAGGTTCCAAACCATCTTTTATTTGGAGGAGTTTTCTTTTAGCCAGGCCTCTTGTTGAAGCAGGTGGCTATTGGAGGATTGGGAATGGCATGGAAACGCATATATGGAGGGATAAATGGATTGTACATGATACCCCTAGCAAGAGCATAAGCCCTGTTAAAGTACTGGACAACAATGCTACTGTTTCCAATCTGATCAACACTGAATCAAAGCAATGGCATACTGAGATGGTAAAGGAAATCTTTGTCCCGAGAGAAGCTGACATCATCTTGAAAACCCCTATAAGCAGCCTAAACAGCAGAGACAAATTTATTTGGCAAGGCTCTAAAGATGGTACTTTTTCTGTTAGAAGTGCTTATCACCTAGAAAATGAAAAGATCATCTTAGAGAAAGCTCAAGCCTCGAGCAGCACCTCTTTCCAAGAAGTCTGGAGCCTACCCTGGCAGCTTAAAGTATCACCTGGAGACAAGGTTTTCTTATGGAGAGCGTGTCTAGAATCTCTTCCTACTCAGTCTAATCTATACAAAAAGAACATTGTGAAGCAACCATTATGTCCTATATGTAGGAGGGAAGAAGAAGACACAGTGCATGCACTATGGAGGTGTGAAGCTGCTAAGGATGTTTGGAGTGCTTGCTCAAAAAGCCTCCAAAAATGTTATCTACCTCAACTGTCAATGCTACAGCTTTTTTAAACCCTTTCCAGGACCATGCAGCCACAGGTGATCCAAGAATTTGTGCTCGTAGCCAGGCAGATATGGTGGAGGAGGAACTCCTTCATATTTAAGGAAGAATTTGCACATCCCTCTGTCATTATTAGGGAGGCCAGAAACACTCTCGAGCTACTAAATGAGGAGGCTCCAAGTAGAGTCCCCAGAAACAATAGAACATGCTCCTCAGCAAACTCATGGCAGGCTCCCCCTCTGCACTAGTTAAAGTTGAATTGGGATGGGGCTGTTGACAAGGGCCAAGGTCTCATTGGCATAGGAGTGGTAGCCAGGGACAGTGCAGGCCATATTATGGCTACAATGAGATCTAGCAAACGCCTCTTCCCTGACCCTTTATTACCTGAGGCCTACGGGGCGTTGCAAGCAGTTAA
>QEOT01009634.1:25250-52361 GCA_003123785.1 Pterocarya stenoptera
CTTTTCCAAAGCTACTACAAGGAACTTTTTTCCTCCTCAAATCCAGAGAACATAACAGAATGTTTAGCTTCCCTCAATCCTCGAGTTACAGCAGCTCAGAATGAGTCACTAACAAGGCCTTATACTCAACAAGAAGTGGAGGATGCCCTTTTCCAAATGGAGGGTCTTAGCTCTCCAGGTCCAGATGGTTTCCCTCCCATTTTCTACCAAAAACACTGGTCCATCTTTGGAGCTCAGGTATGCAAGGCAGTTTTATCAATTCTAAACTCAAAAGGTAGTATTGCTGAAATCAATAACACCTTTATCACTCTAATTCCAAAGAAAAAAGCCCCCACCAAGGTGACTGATTATAGACCAATCTCTTTGTGTAATGTTCTCTATAAATTAGTCTCCAAATTGGTATCTAATAGGCTCAAAAAAATGCTGCCTCATATCATCTCCTACACCCAGTCTGCTTTTGTGCCTAACCGACTCATTTCTGACAATATAATAGTGGCTTTTGAGGCCTTGCACACAATGAAATGTAAAATGGTAGGGAATCAGGGATACATGGCTTTAAAACTTGACATGAGCAAGGTTTACGATAGAATCGAATGGAATTTTCTTAGAGCCTTGCTAACTAAGTTGGGTTTCTGCAGTCAATGGGTGGAACTTTTCATGCAATGCATTGAGACAGTTTCTTATGAACTTTTGGTGAATGGCATACCCCAAGAGCCCATCCATCCAACTAGAGGCATAAGACAAGGTGACCCACTTTCACCTTATCTTTTCATTTTGTGTGCTGAGGCTCTTAGCAACCTGATTAATCAAGTTGAAACTAAGGGCATGATTCATGGTGTTCCAATAGCAAAAGGACAACTCAGCATATCCCATTTATTTTTTGCTGATGACAGTTTGCTCTTTTGCAAGGCTAATGCCTTTGAAAGGGGGAGACTACTCAGTTTGATAAGAGTGTATGAGTTAGTATCGGGACAAAGGCTTAATCTTGAGAAAACTTCAATCATGTTTAGCAAGAATACTAATCAGGTTGCCCAGAGATATATCCTCTCAATTGCAGGAATGAGGTATGCTACTTCTTATGAGAAATATATATCAAAGCTGTGCTCCAAGCCCTTCCCACCTATACCATGAGTGTATTCAAGTTACCTGTCTCTCTTATCAAGGATATTAATAGTGTAATTCACAATTTCTGGTGGGGGCAGCAGGACAGTGAAAGAAGGATCCATTGGGTTTCTTAGAAGAGGATGGGGAAATCAAAACTAAAAGGAGGTATGGGTTTTAGGGACCTTGAAGTTTTTAACAAAGCCTTGCTTGCAAAACAATGCTGGAGGCTAATTCAGCAACCCGAGTCTCTTGCAGCCAAAGTGATAAAGCTAAATACTATCCAAAATCCAATTTCCATCAAGCAAAATTAGGTTCCAAACCATCTTTTATTTGGAGGAGTTTTCTTTTAGCCAGGCCTCTTGTTGAAGCAGGTGGCTATTGGAGGATTGGGAATGGCATGGAAACGCATATGTGGAGGGATAAATGGATTGTACATGATACCCCTAGCAAGAGCATAAGCCCTGTTAAAGTACTGGACAACAATGCTACTGTTTCCAATCTGATCAACACTGAATCAAAGCAATGGCATACTGAGATGGTAAAGGAAATCTTTGTCCCGAGAGAAGCTGACATCATCTTGAAAACCCCTATAAGCAGCCTAAACAGCAGAGACAAATTTATTTGGCAAGGCTCTAAAGATGGTACTTTTTCTGTTAGAAGTGCTTATCACCTAGAAAATGAAAAGATCATCTTAGAGAAAGCTCAAGCCTCGAGCAGCACCTCTTTCCAAGAAGTCTGGAGCCTACCCTGGCAGCTTAAAGTATCACCTGGAGACAAGGTTTTCTTATGGAGAGCGTGTCTAGAATCTCTTCCTACTCAGTCTAATCTATACAAAAAGAACATTGTGAAGCAACCATTATGTCCTATATGTAGGAGGGAAGAAGAAGACACAGTGCATGCACTATGGAGGTGTGAAGCTGCTAAGGATGTTTGGAGTGCTTGCTCAAAAAGCCTCCAAAAATGTTATCTACCTCAACTGTCAATGCTACAGCTTTTTTAAACCCTTTCCAGGACCATGCAGCCACAGGTGATCCAAGAATTTGTGCTCGTAGCCAGGCAGATATGGTGGAGGAGGAACTCCTTCATATTTAAGGAAGAATTTGCACATCCCTCTGTCATTATTAGGGAGGCCAGAAACACTCTCGAGCTACTAAATGAGGAGGCTCCAAGTAGAGTCCCCAGAAACAATAGAACATGCTCCTCAGCAAACTCATGGCAGGCTCCCCCTCTGCACTAGTTAAAGTTGAATTGGGATGGGGCTGTTGACAAGGGCCAAGGTCTCATTGGCATAGGAGTGGTAGCCAGGGACAGTGCAGGCCATATTATGGCTACAATGAGATCTAGCAAACGCCTCTTCCCTGACCCTTTATTACCTGAGGCCTACGGGGCGTTGCAAGCAGTTAAGTTGTGATTGGATCTTGGTTTCACACAGATCTAACTCAAAGGGGACTCAATGCAAGTTATAACGGCGCTAAAGAGTGACAAAGAAGGCTGGAGTAGTGCTAATATGTTCATAAATGAAGCTAAAATTTTACTTCAAAGGTTTGCAAAGTGGGAGGTTTCTCATGTTAGGAGAAATGGCAACCCAATAGCCCACTTGTTAGCAAAAGACTCTCTTTCATTTTCTGATCCTATTGTAACATTGGAGGAGATTCCATCATGTATTTCTTCCTTGGTTCATTGAAATGAAGATGAGAATTTGGTTAAAAAAAAAAAAAAAAAAAAGAACCGGCTAAATTAATACGTGTGGTTTATTGTGCAATTAACTTGGGCCGACCTGGGTTGGGCTCACCAAGCTCAGCCGTCTAGTCCCGTTTCTGTGTTCTTGCCTCGTCACTTTATTGCCATTCAAATTACAACATATATAAAAAGATTATGTACAAATAAATTCATAAATGGACATGAATTTATAATTAGATTTGTAAGATCTATTTTATAATAAAATTAAATTTATGATATAACATACCACATCAAGTCATATCAATTTGTATATTAAATTGTGTATAGAGTAATGTTAGATACAGTCATAAATTGTACAAACGTTATGCACTCCTTTTAAAAATAATATGATTCATTATTAAAAAATTAATTCTTTTAAATAGATCTCAAATTTACTAATTTTTTTTTAAAAAGAATGTCCCACTTCATATTAAGGCTCCGTTTGGGTAGTGGAGTGTTTTTTTTTTTATAAGTAAAAATATATTAATATCAATAGGTGTAACCAAGTACATTAAGTGTATACAAGAGAGAATATCTAGTCCATAATAGAGAGCCCCTAAATGAAAATTGCCCGAAGAGAGATAAATTAGAAACTTATCCAATATACACCAAGCCCTATTGGGACAAAACAAGCATTCCCAAAGCAAAGCAAAGTTACTGTAACTGCCCCAACCCTTTGTCTCCCTCACATTTAATACTCCACCCGAATTATCTTACGAGGATTGAGGAAGACTTTATGCCTTCCCTCTAGTCCTCCATCGACTTGTACTACCTCCCTTTGTGTGTAGTTAATTGTCCAAGTAAGAAACTTTAACTTTTTGCTCTTCTTAAATCTTGATTTTGTTTTAAGCAAGTGAACCGCCTCAATTACAGTGAGTAGTGATGTGAATTGGTCTTCAAATCCTCCACAAGTAATGCCCACACACTACTGTATCTCATTAACCTTTTGCAAGATCCAATCCGATGATGATCCAACTATATTGTTTAATGGAGGAAGAGATAACAAGGCGACAACATTTTCCCCGAACACAATTTCCAACTGAACACCAGGTCCTAAACATTCATCCTTGCAAGACACCAACGAGAAACCCATATTCAAATCCCATACCTCCTCAACAACTCCATTGGTTCTCTCTAATGGTAAGGTCATGGTCACCATTGGAGAGTCTGGGTTGGCAGCAAGTTCATTCACTTCAGGTGGCCCTTTACGTGCAACTTCAACGAACCCTACATCTCTTTCAGCCCTAGGCATTACACCATTTTCCTTCAAGTTCAACCTGGGAGCCATAGTTCTTTTCTGGGAAAACACTGACCAAAGGTGTAATACCGATTATCTGTCTTTCCTGTGTCACCTGTGGCGAAGGGCATTCCATTACGGATGTCTCTACGTCGATACCCAACGTAGAACCCACTTCAAATAACCTGGTTTTCCTTTTGACCCGTCACACTCTCCTGGACTTGGTTATAGGGACAGAGCCAAATTCAATTTTTCGTTTTCCTTCATCTGAGTTTAAAGGATTTGGGCCTATCCTAGGCTTGTTTCTTACGACCCTATTGCCTGCAGCTGAAAGCAAGTCTATTTTCGTAGATAAGAAAGCAATCGCTCAACTCGACAAGCTGGGTTTCCATTTCCTTTAATCAATTATGCATTACGACTAGCTGGTTCTGAGCATATGTGATCTGTAGACCACTTCCATAGTACCCTTCACTCTAAGTAACCGAAGCATGACCTGTCATCAAAGCTGCCGCATATGATGCCTCGCCACCGTGGTTGTACTTGGGTCTTTTTGTTTCAACTCCAAGTTAATGTTCTCATGATCGGATGTCCTCTTCTGAATTTCCTTCCTTGACCCATCAGCATGAAAGGAATAAAACATATCCACGGCTCTGCGTAATTCAACAACTTCTCCCAACCCAGACCTTCATATCCTTCAGGAATGACTACAACACTCCAACGGCCTCCTCCAATTCGGTGACAGTTAGATACCTACCATACACGTTGGAGCATCGTTGAGCCATGAATGCTCTGTTTCCTACGCGCAAATGTTTTATGAATTCCAAATTTCTCCCCGCCTGTAATACTGCTTCCACTGTAGCCACCAGCCATTCTATACCACTATGACTCATAGCTACAGACCTCCAAATCCTTCTGCTCCTCTCCTTAATTTTTAATGAGGACCTCCATGCTTCTGGTAAGAACTTAAAAGCCTTTGATTCTACCAAAAAACAAACCAATTGACTCATATTAAGTTCAAATCTTCGATTTTAGATGTAGGGTCTTCCCAAGCTGAAAGGCTTCCTAAGCTTCATTCCTGTTGAAAGTTTATGCAAAGATACGAGCACAAGCTTTGGTGCAGATCTAAGGTAGATCTAAAGAAAGATCTGCCACAGGGACACGACTGAAGAACTAAAGAGCCCAGTTGCGGATAGGGCTCACAGGATAGACAAATCTTGACGCCGGAGTACTCCAAGTAGACTCGCCGGAAGCTGGCGACTCTTTCTATGTCGACCGCACGGCCAACGGCGCCATCGGTAATAAGTGCCACTACACATGGGCTCACTCCAAAAGATGACAGAGAGAGAACCTTGCAAAAGTTCAGGTCGCCGGAGGGAGGACTGACGTCGGACGACCCTAAGCGAAGTCACTTGACGTTGACCTTGTCTGTGACAATGGTGAGGTGTCACTTGCCGACTAGGGTGGGTGAAGGGTGGCGGCGGGTTTGGGTGCCTTTGGGTTTTCTCCACTACTACTATTCATTATTTTTCATTACTTTTTATTACTATTCACTACTATTCAATATTTTATTATTACATTTTCATTATTTTTTATTACTATTCACAAAATATTTAAAATTAACTCACTATTCAAACACAACCTAAATCTCATTTTTAGTTTTTCTGTTTTCAATTCCCCGATCATTCTTTTTAGGGGAGAGAGATATAAAATATAAAAAAAAATTCTATTTATTATCTCTTAGATCACACATTAATATGTGATTTATTATTTTTATGTTTTTATTTAAATATATATATTTACACAATATATTGATGTGTAAATATATGCATCTATAAAAATGATAAATTACGTGATGGTGTACAGTGTGGGAATGTTAACTAGCTAAAATATGAGTCATGCTACATACAGTTATTTTTACGTATTCATACGTTATTAATGTGATTGGTCAAAGTGATTGTTTTATATTTAAAAAAATTACATAGTATCACGTTAAGGTCAAAATGCTAAAGACAGTCGCCTAACTCAAGCGCCGTGTAAAGTTTAAACGGCTGCTGAGTTGGCAAAAAAACACTGCATTTTGTGTTTTTGAGTTGAGTAGTTCTCGTTTGTCCTGCTGCACCCCTCTCATCCAAATCTCGTTGCGAGACCTTCCCTCTCTCTCTAGTAATACCGAAGCCAACCCCCCAAAAATGGTCCTGAAAGAGTGGAGGGATAGGCCAAGATCTTGGGTGGGGTTGGAGGCTCTTGAAATTATTTCAGGTGGGCAGCTCTGGAAATTGATAGAGGAAGTTGCAGAACTTGTCGGTCGGAAATAAAGATTTCAAGGTGTCTGTGATGGCCTCAGAGTCTAAACTTGGTGGAATGAAGGTTTTTTTTTTTTTTAAAAAAAAAAAAACTGAAGTTCATAACCCAGATATATGTAGGAGTATCGAAAAACAAAACCAAGCTTGACCCATTTAACAAAACACCCAGAATCTCCAGACTATAAACTAACCGAAGATATAAAAGAAAAACAAAGGAAAAAACATACCAAAACACAAAACTAGAAATAAAAAAGGGAACTAGGGGATGGACTTAGATCTTTACAATAAAAGCATAGGAAATTGGGTATTGAACAGGGGACTGAGAACAACCATGCCTTTGAAGATGAAGAGCTCGGGAACTTGTCGTCTGTAACTTTTTCTTTCAGATGCCTTACTTTTTTCTTCTATTTTCGTATGTTTTCAAGACACCGTCGTTTTTAATTTTTCCACGTAAGCACCGTTTGCATCCCGCTTGCACACACTGACTGCCTCAAGCATTTTTGTATTGTATAAGATAAGTTTGCAATCCCATAAGAAATTAAATTTTGTTCATAGGAAGATCTTAATGGATATCGTTCCGCAAAAATATATAATATATGCACGAATTCTTAATAGCGTAAGAGCAATGCATCATGTATGTCTCACAAAAATGCTTGACAGCTTCTGTGACAAACTATGGTAAATATATTTTAGGACCTAAACAGATCTTGGAACCATGATGGGATCTTTGCATTTCTCTTGAATCGATGACAAGATATTTCTGCTGTATTATTTCCTTTACCTCTACATGTTTGTTTGGTTGCTTTCAAAATCGTGTATCATCTCTGCAGCCCGTATTGGTTCCCAGATTTTCTTTTTCAAATGACATAAAGCTTCATTTTTATATCACTTTTGCCTTCAGTTCACCATTCCATGTTTAGTACTGGTTGGATTCTACCTCTTTTTGTATGTTTCTCTGAAGTCTAATTTCGTTTTGGTGTTCTCTTTTAGTGGCCAATTTGGGTATCAATTCTAATATTTTAGTCGGGGTTGTGAAGGTGACTTTTAGTTGGAAAATATGTCGTCAATCTATCCAATTCTTGGCAATCAACCAATTGATCAGTGGAAGGTTACGGAGCTGAAAGAGGAGCTTAAGAGAAGGAAATTGACAACCAAGGGTTTGAAGGATGATTTGATCGAACGTCTGGATGACGCTATTCGCATTGATATGGAAAATGCTAAAAAGGTTGTGGATAATGATCTTAATTGTGGATCGCAACGTGCTGTTGTTGCCAAAGGTGCACAAACAATACCAGTTGCTGCAAAAACAGCTAACTATGTTGCAACTCATTGTGGTAACAAGAACAATAAACCAGATAATGTTGCAGTTCAAGTTGATATTAATGACAGTGTGGAAACCTTTGAGCAAGAAAAAGATGAGGAACGCGGCTTACTTGGTGCTACTGATTCTGCTAGGGTGGAAGGGGAGCTGCTTGTTCATACAGCTGCCTTCAAAAGTAGCACTTAAGTACCTGAGATTGTGGTCTCTGAGGTAGCATTTAGTGGGCAAGATATGGAGAACACTGAAACTCAAAAGGAGAACAGAAACTCAAAGCCCCAGCTGGATAACGAGTATTCAAAGCCCCCGCTAGACACTGAGGACTTAAAGCCCCAGCTGGAGAATGAGGACTGGAAGCCCCGGCTGGAGAATGAAGATTCAAATCCCAAGCATGAGAATAAGGATTCAATGCCCCAGCTTGAGAATGAGGATTCAAAGCTCCAGCTTGAGAATGAGGGTTTAAAGCTTCCATCCGGGTTTGTCATGCTCAACTGTTCTACTCCAGACAACCAGGTATCTGAGGTCAGCCTTATGGGCAAGTAAAATCCGATTCTATTTCTATTGATTCTGTGTCAATTAATGAAAAGCTTGAACTAAAGGATAATGTAATTACTAATCATGTCAAATTAGAACTAGATATTGTTAAGCCTGAGATGGTGGAACCATCTTCCAGCAGTGTGGTCCCAGTTGGTGGTGAATCACATCCAATGGATGTTGGAGAGCCACATGAGAACAAGTCATCTAATGGAGGGAAAAATGACAACAATGCTACAAATCAGACATAAGTAAGAAAATTGATAGTACAGACGTAGGGTTTTCTGAAAAGTTGAATTTAGACCGGAGTTCTGGTGATGATTCCATGGAAGAAGATGTTCTGGAGACTAAGCCAATTGATTGGAAGAGAAATTCTGAAAAAGTCGTAAAGGAGAGTGAGAAAAGTGGAGAGAGTGAGAATTGTCCAGCTGCATTCTTCTTCTTTTTGTTTATCACATTCATTTTTTTAGTTATTTTTCCTTTCGTTATGCAAAACATTTGTGATCTCTTCACTTACATATATATAAAGAAAAACATTTGTGATCTCTCTTATTTGTAGCATATGAGTAATTTCATGTCTGAAAAAGGCACAGGCACAAATTCTGAACTCTGTTACCCGGGGGATTACTTGGTTGATGGTTGAAGAAGCTGGCAGTTTGAGAATCACAAAATCAATTTGTCATTGGGAGAGACAAAAATTTGAGTAATTAGAACCCCTAGGAGTTGGATCAAGTGGTAAGAACCTTGGTCTTGGTGGTATACTTCCTCCTTGTCTAAGGTTTGAACCCTTTTGTGCAAACAATTTTTTGTGGCCATCGGACAAGGAGAATTTCCCCTTGAATTACCCGAGGTACCCTTGGATTAGTTGGGACTTTGTTCCAGACACCTGGTGGCAATAAAAAAAAAAAAAAAAAAACTGAGCAATTAGGAGAAAAGAGGAACTTGAGTAAACTTTTTTTGTATCTGATCTGTAAACTCAAGACTTTAACCGGGAAATATTTAACATCTTCAGAAGATGCTTATGGAAAAAATGTCTTCAAAAGATGATAGGTGCCGGGAAAAGAGTTTAGTTTTCACCCTGCTATTGCTGTGCCTTCCAGATGTGAATTTATCATTTATTTCCCACCGTATATCTAATGTGATATGGCAGGCTTGACATAGGTTTTGAAGTTTGAGTGACGTATTCTTCTATTGAATACAAAGCTCTATTCATTATTTGGAAACTGTGCTCAGTATAATTTGGCCAGCATTTGGGCTAGGATGACTAGCATTAATATAGAGATCCTTCTTTCCTCTTGACATATCCATCCAAGGAAAATCCATTCTGCAGTTTTTCAATTTCATTTTCAATGTTAACGAATCCAGAATGTAATTCTGGAAAAGAAAATATTATCCCAAAATGTGGTTCAGCAAGACTTGCCCTCGACCCCAATACTTAACCTTTATATCTGTTACTGCCTTTATATCTGTTACTGTTAGTCTGCTGCCTAAATTCTCATTTTTTTAGATATACAATTTTCTATCTGAAACTTCATGCTATGATTTTCTTTTCTGTGAAATGTATCTATACTGTATTCTTCGTCATTTGAACTTGTGTGTAAGTTTTCAATTTTCTGATAATTCTGAAGAAAGAGCTTGTGGATAAACCCATAAAAATCCTGTTTGGGCATAATTATGAGATGCCATAACTTGATGGAAATAGTAATTTTCATGGTATGTTGGCATTGCTTTTCTTCAATATATAATTTAGAAGGAATTAAAATGTTCAGTTCTCAATATTGAACTAGTTGCAAATTTTTAACATTTGAAGTAAATGATCTTGTGCCTCTTTATATTATTAGCTGTCTATACAGATCAAGTAGCAAATAATGAGCCAATTAAGAGGCAACGCAGGTGGAACTCTGATGGCCTCAAAGTTCCAGAGCCTCATAGCACTAATTCTACACCCAACACTACAACCAAGGACACTTTCCAGACTACTCCCAAGGACACTTTCCGGTCTACTGGTTTGAAATGTAGTTTCTCTAAATCAGACTCCACAAATAGTGATAATACTCCAAAGGAACGTGTTGGTGAGTTATTGATGTTTTCTGAATGAATATTAAAATTTCCAGCAATAGTTGATTTATATTAAAATGTTCTTCCTTCTATATGTGGGCAGTTCCACCATCTCAAAAAGCTCCAACTAATTCTCTTAGAATTGATTGATTTCTGCGGCCCTTTACGTTGAAAGCAGTGCAAGAACTTCTGGACAAAACTGGAAGTGTTGCTAGTTTCTGGATGGATCACATCAAGACGCACTGCTATGTCACTGTAAGATTGCACTGCTTCCTTTCTGCTCCTTATAATTTAGCAGGTGTTTGTTCACAAGAGCGCACACACATATCATAGGGTGGTAGCGGGCCACGAACATGGGATGGTCTTTCCCACTTGAAAACGCTGCCTTGATTGTCTTCCAAATGGGGAGGGGTATGCTAGGATACAATGGCCAGTCCTTTTAGTGTCATAGGATCTCTACGTCATGTGAATGTGAAAACTCCCTTCAAAAGGAGACCGCCTTCTGGTCCAAAACTTGTGGTTTATGCATCCATGCATATCAATTTTTCTAATACCTTTATTCTGGTAACTTTTGTGATGCAGTACTCATCGGTAGAAGAAGCCATAGAGACGAGGAATGCCGTGTATAACTTACAGTGGCCTCCAAATGGTGGGCACCTCTTATTGGCGAGTTTGTTGATCCTCAAGAAGTGAAAATGCAGGTGGAGCCTCCTCAAACTTTGGCTGCACCTGCTAGTGCTGGTTCTACTATTCCTCCAGCCCCTCCAACCCCACAGCCTCAACCCTCTCATCAACACAGGCAACAGCTTCCACCCCCACCTCCTCTCCCACCACCGCCACCTTTGTCTAACCCACTGCAGTCAAGAGAGCGGGTTCATCTTCCACCCCCACCTCCGCTTCCGGAGAAACTTGACCCTCCTAGTGTCACTTTAGATGATCTCTTTCGAAAAACCAAAGCGACGCCTCGGATCTACTATTTACCATTGTCAGAAGAATAAGTTGCAGAAAAACTTGCATCGCAGGGCAAAAGCACCAAGCACTAGTAGGGGAGGGATCATGCTATATACTTACCCCAAGCTGCTCAATGGGTTTTCTTATGGGTTGGTAAGAGAGAATTACGTCATTGCATCTTTGCAGGTCTGCCGGTGTAAGTTGTAGGAAGGAATTGTCCCAGCCAAGCAGAAGGATCCAGTTTGTAGATGGGTTTGAGTTTTGCGAGTGCATTGGTTTGGGGCTGAGTTCTTTCTAGTGTTAAAATTCTTGAAACTTGGAGCGCTCTTTGAGCGGGACTATTTTACCTTGTAGAGCATCTTGTATACCTGTTGCAGAGCTTCGACTTGGTGAACTAGAATTTCTAGAGTCAAATTTCTATTGGATTATGTCTCTCTATTCCAATCTTCAGATGCCTGCCCGGAGTTTTGAGGATCTCCGTGTTGACGGGGCTGTCCACATGCTTCACTCATTTAAACTGCGATTATTAAATTTTCTTGATTTTGCAATATGAACCATATGGTTTCCTGGGTTGGTACCATGCTATTATTCATATCTCCATCAGTACAGGACGCTTGAATAATCTATTCACTGACCAGATACTCGCAGATAACCTCTCCAAGCTCAACAGCACCCAGCAATGTATTGAAAGTATCCTTTTCTCATGGTTCAATTTTAAGTTAAATTTTAGCTCTTTTTTTTTTTTTTTTATAATGTTTTAATATTAACTTTTATTATATTACTTGTTAAACATAGCCTAGACATTCAGATTATAAACAGGCTTGCAGTATTAGTTGATGCCCAATGGACGGTCGAACTTTAGGTAGATCAGTTATACCAATAATTTACTGCATTCATTCAATCTAATACCATTTTGTTATGACATGTGGTGTTTTGTCTTGACCTTTTATTTGTGCTCACTTCAGATTGCAAAAACATCAATTGTATCCCTCCTCGTCTTAGTGTACCACCCGTCCTGCCTAAATAAATAAAGGAAAATTAAAACTAGCAGGTCAATCCCCTGGGATCGAACGAAATTACTACTGAAATATGTGAAATATGTTGGCGAACATAACTAGGGGTGTAAATTGGTCCGGTATGGGAGGGGGGTGATGGACCGAAAAGGTCCACCATTTTTTCCGGATTGGTAGCTATCGTTCCGTCCGGTCTAATTATTTTTTTCATTTTTTTTTCAAATAAATTAATAAAAAAAATTATTTAAATTACTAAATTAAAATTAAGTGAATTATTGATATATATTATGTAACTAACTCATTAAAAAAAATATTTTATATAGTCAATGATAATAACTTAAATGAAAATTATATCATTAACCTATATAATTAATATATAAAATAACATATTAAATTATTAAAAATAATATTTTAAAAATATATATAAGAGTTCGGTCCGGTTCGGTCCAAACCTGCAAATGTGCTTGACCAAGTAATTTGCGCAACATTTCCCGAGTATTAAAGTTGAAGCTGGAGTATGTGGAAAGGGATTTGGTGTAGAAATCCCATTTGCCAGGAAATGAAAAAAAAAAATGGAAGTCGATACTGCTTAAAAAGACACTTTTAAGCCTTAAAATTCTATCAAATACTTATCTTCTTCTTGAAAAGCCCTTTATTTGTTGTTCTGGATAATTCAATCTTCTAATTGTATGTATGCGGATCGGGTAACTACAGAGGATGAACTCACAATTGAACACTAGCATTTGACACCGTCTCAATATTGCTCAACCGTGTCGGCCTGTGTCAAGACTCAAGATGCCAGCCCTTTTTTACACTTTTTTTCAAGCTTTCACTATCCATTCAACACAAACCTAAAGATATGGTTTACAAACATTCTCATCTTCCTTCTTTGTCATGCAGTTTTCTGAGAAGGATCTTTCAGTTCTGAAGTGTGCGAAGCTGACTATTGAGGTGTTGAGCAGTCATGGGTGTGCGCCCATTTTCAGCACGCGGGTGCCGACAGGCATTTGAAACTAAATCGATACAGGAAAGCAACCACAAGGTACAACTCAACATTTCATTGCTATCCTAATAATAAAATCTCGAATAAATAGTGGCAGATGATTCATGATTGCCATGATAGTGGAGTACTGGCCAGAGGAGAACCAGGCAGGTGGGTTTTTCTTCAGCACAACAGCCACTGTCTTCTTTGCAAACACATCTGAAGGGGTCGACTTAAATCCTTGTGAAAGATGGGCTCTCTCTCGGATGGTTGCTTCAAAAGGTTTGTATAAATTCCACTCGGGCATCCAGTACTTGTAGTTAGCCATGGCAGATATTGCTATGTTCGACCGGATAGCTCCCGGGACAACATTGATAACATCGATCCCAAAAGGCCTGAGTTCCAATCTGCATGCAACATGGAGTACAAGTCGAATATTAGTTGACAATACCACCATTAATCAATTATAAGATAACAGAGGATTCACCAAACTTTTACTACCAGCATTAATCAATAAATCCCTTACTGATGGTTACCGTTTTTATGCAGATATAAATAATCTCAGCTTAATATATATAAAGATTGATCCAGGTAATATGCAGACCTCAATGTATCGGTCAGTGCATGCAGAGCAGCTTTGGATGCAGAATAAGCACCAGCCCATGGTCCAGGGGCCATAACAGTTACGCTTCCAATATTTACGATCTTTCCCTTTCTCCTGGATGCCATATGAGGAACAACAGCTTGAACCAACCGTATGGGACCTATTCAAGAGTATGACATTACAATTACAAACAAAGGAAATGGACCTTATTATACATTGTTTTAACAAGGCTCTTAAAGTAAGCAAAGAAGTAGCTAGGAGATATATTTCAGGCGAGTCGCATAAAAACTATGAAGAGCTTCATTCACCAATGAAACATCTTGAACCATTTCCATAGACATATAATTGTTAAAAGGTTTCTTAATCAGATGCAGCAGCACATGTTGCCATGTGCAAAACCTGCAAAACTTTCCCTCATTTGGATTCAGAAAGTGTTTCATCTCATCTCATCATTACAACTTTTCCAAATTTCCATACAAAATATAATAAACAATTCAACTTTTTAAAATCCTAAAACAATAATAATATTAAAAATAATATTCTAATAATATTTTTTTTTAACTTTCATCTTTCATCTAAAAGCATCTGATCTCATTTCTGAATCCAAACCAGCCCTAAGCTCCATATGCGTAGCCAAACCCATAAGAAATTATTTGGAAAAGTCTAATACTCTTTGATGATACATTGTGATTGAGTCATTTCAAGAATGAAATCCTTCATTTCAAGAACTACAGAATCGTTTCTAGAAAAGCATAATTCTGGCCATGTAGCATATACACAAGTGATATCCTTTCTGAAAAAACCATTCTGTGGAATTACCATTCATAGATACAAGCAACTATATAGCTCCATTTCAACAGAATTTCTAAACGAAACCACTACTGACAAAAGAGTATACAGATTCCAATCAAGGGATCAAGAGAGTTTTATGTTGCCACTTGGTTCATATATAGGAATTTTTAGTCAATCCGACAGGAAAACAGAACAGGTCACCAAGTAGTTGTGTGCAGAAGAACAACAACAACAGCAACATGAGATGAATTAAAACAAGAAGTAGCGATGAAGATTAGTGTAACATACCATAAACATTGGTATTAAAAGTGTGTTGGAGAGCAGAGAGAGGGATCTCAGCAAGAGGGGCTACACATTGCACCCCAGCATTATTTACCAGCACATCTATCTGACCATACTTCTCCAGAACATTGGACAGCGCGTGTTTTACACTGTCTTCCGACAGAACATCCAGTTCTTGCAGGAAGAACCTGGGGTCATTCTCCAGGTCGGACATGGAACCCCGGGACCTGCTCGTGGCTACGACGTGGCAGTTGTTAGCGGCGAACGCTCGGGCCAGCGCATGGCCTATGCCTCCCGCCGAACACCCTGTGATTAGTACGACTTCTTTGCCGTGAGGATCCATTGACACTTGAAAAGCTAGATTCTGAATTCCCGCAAAGGTGAGGTCTTTGTGGACACTAGCGAGAGAAATATCTGCGACCCTGACTTTCAATTTTCCTTATCATCCATACATCATCTAAGTTATTATTTTTATAAATTTATTAAAATCTACGTATTAATATATAAATATATATATTTAAATATAAAAATAACAAATAACAAATAATATATTCATATACAATATGAAAAATTCTTAGGAAAAGTTATTGTCGACAGCAGTCATTTTTGCATACAATATGTAGTTTCATCTAGACCGTCTATCTTTTAAAATTAAAATTATGAAAGGAAAAATAAGAAAAGGAGAAGAAGCCACATAGTAAATACAAAGTGTGTATTATTATAGTGACTTCTCTCTAACATTACTCTATAGAATATAGAGATCACAAGTAGCATTTCTCTTCCTGCAATTCTACCCGGTATAGAATGGATAAAGAGTAAGGCTGTGGTTGGCTGCATGCCTCCACCCTTCTACTTCTCGTTGCCTCTTAATTAGGTTCTGTTATTCTCTCTAATTTCTTATTTCCAAATATTTTTTAATCTTATAAATATTACTCTTAACATTTAAGACTGCTTATTTTTTTCAAATCGCTATGAAATCATAATTGGAGGTCATTTTCATGCATGTAATTAATAGGTACTTTAATATGGCAAGGAAAATTACATATGCACTTTATATTTTTTTTAAATGAATAATAATTTATTAAAATCACTTATAAAAATAAATTATTTTATAAGAATACCTTCATTTAAAAACATAGTTAAATAAAAAGTTATAAAAAAGGTTGTGCGTATATCATACTTCCTAGGACGTGTCAACTCCATTGTTTTAATTAAAATGGTCATGACCACAATCGCTCTGCACGTCTCACAAGGGGACAGGTTCATGCTACTCAATTTGAGGGGTTTACCGCTCACCCTTTTGCCTCTAATTTTTATGATCTCGTTTATCAACAGATCAATTATATTTTGAGTTTTGTTATTTGTATATATATCCGGCCGAAACACACCTCCAGTATACATGACTTATTGTAAACCTCATTATATTTTGAGTCCTCAACCCTAGTTAAAATTTCACTATAGTGCTAGGTCAACCTGAATGCTGCTTCCAACTTTTCTACTAATCAGTACCATTTTTGTACCACATTCCACCTTTTATCTACCCAATATGATGGGGTCTTAGATCTCCTCAATCCTTTTCAATTTGTGTTATGTACTTATTGTACAGGAAAGAATAAGAAAAATGTCAAGCAATTTTTTTTTTTTTAAGTTTAAAGTGCACTTAGATGATCCAGCAATGAGTGTATGATTTGAAAACAAAATGTACAATTTTGAAAAAAAGAAAAAGAAAAAAGAGTCCACATATATATAATAACAATCTTAAACTAGTGACCATGATAGGGAGTGTTGGGACAAGGAGTTTTTAATGTCCTCCTTGTGGTAGGACTTAAAAAAAAAAAAATAGAAAACAAGATAGAAATTATTAAACTTTTTAAAACTTTTCTTTCATCCCTAAGATATAAAAGATTCTATAATTAAAATTAAAAATTGCTTTGTAAATTAAAAGAGAGATTGAGTGGTGTTCATTAATATACAAATACAAAGTCCTTTTACAAAATAGGCATTCATACGTTTATTAAAACCTTCCTATGCTACTATCATCTTATTCTTTTGGCCATGCCTATCATAATGCTTTGTCCTCATTTTGTTTTTGGGAGGGGAGGGAAATATATAAAAATAAAATGAGTTGAATACTCATTAAATATTATTTCATACTGTAAAAATATACTAACATGGATTTTCATTCATGCATTTATCATTCATCTACATACTTTTATGATAAAGCATTTATTTCCTTTGAAAACATCACAATGTGGTGTTTTTCTTTAAAATAGTTTTCATTTCTCATAAAAACATTTATCACGTCTTATACATTTTTTCATAAAGAACTAAACGATTTTACAACATTCGATTTAACTATTATCACTTTACATTACCCAATACACATTGTTATGTTTTGTGTCTTGTTAGCAGTCTTTTAGACCTGAACTCCGCTCGTGGCCATAGGTTGGGAATCCCTTTCAGTCAGGGGGCAACACTGGGTGCACTACCAGTACTAGTAACCAGGTATTACAATTTGCCTAATCCATTAGTACCATCATTCATTCAATCATGACCATTACGTAGCTTCATACATTAAAACATTCATTTATCAAGAATAGTGTATGCATGTGAAATGAATGCTATATGTAGTAGTTATGGTCTTTATGTTCCATGAAATGAAATGATGGTATTTATTCTCGACGCTATGAACGAATGTTTTAATATATGAAGCTATGTAATGGTCATGATTGAATGAATGATGGTACCAATGGACTGGGCAGATTGCAATACCTGGTTAATAGTACTAGTAGTGCACTCAGTGTTAGTGTTAGCAATCTTTTAGACCTGAACTCCGCCTGTGGTCACAGGTTGGGAATCCTTTTCAGTCAGGGGCAACACTGGGTGCACTACCAGTACTACTAACCAGGCATTGCAATCTGTCTAGTCTATTGGTACTATCATTTATTCAATCATGACTGTTACGTAGCTTAATACATTAAAATATTCATTCATTCATTGCTTTTAGTCGTTTCCTTTTCGTTTCTTTCACTCATCAGTCAATTTCATTTCATAGAACGTCATTTCATAGTATAAGCATAAACATCATTTTGTAGTCTCATTTAAACATCATTTCATGGTATCAATTAAACACCATTTCATAGTCTCGATCTAAGACATCATTATTTAACATCCTTTCGTAGCGTCGAGAATAAATACCATCATTTCATTTTATGGAACATAAAGACAATAACTACTACATATAACATCCATTTCACATGCATACACTATTCTTGAAGTGCATAAAAAGGGGTTGTCAATGAAGGTCATTACATAGATATACCTTAAAACATTAATACTATAACATACGTTCATAAACCATCATTTAATTTCTAAGAAAATATTTTATTTTCCTTCATTGCATAAAAAGAATGTTTTTCATAAAATCCATTCATTACATCTTCATACCAATCAGAAAAGCTATAAGTGTATGAACATAATACTTACCTGAATTCCATACCATTTTTATTTTATACAGTCCAGTCATGTGCGTGTCAGATAACAACCTACATGTATTCCTAACTTAATTTCAATTTCTTTTCAAGTGCACATGTAACTTAAACTTAGAACATGCATAAAACTATCATTGACTTAAACTTCCTTCACAAAGACGCATTCAAAGCCATACTTCCAAACAATTGATATTCAACTTCATCTCCTTATACCTTAAAGTGAATCTCCATGCTTCACTTTAAAGGTTAAGGCACAATCCTATCAACTTCATCACTCACTTCTTTCATTCATACATAATCTAACCAACACTTCGTCATAATCCAAATCAAGTATAATACACAACTTTAAGCCAACTTTTAGGCTTAAAAATTGTATATTCATGCTTAAGACAGACTATTCATACATATGATAAATTTGTCTGATAAATGCATCCAACAAATTTACTCATTTACCTTACCATTTTATCACCTAAGATCAATATACAGTTCACCTATTTTAGGGCAGTGATGGTGGTGAGCTAGCCGTGTGTGAGTGTTGCTGTGGTGGTGAGGACTTGGAATGCCTTGTGGTGGATCTGTTATGGGTTCAAGGTTGGGCTTGTTGTGTAGGGTGGAGAGAGAGATAGACAAAGAGAGAGGGAGAGGGGTTTTGGGTTGAGCATGGGGGAGCTGGGTTGTTGGCATGAGGGAGGAGTGAATTCACGAGGAAGAAGTAGAGAGAGGTCTTTCCGAGGGGAGAAACATCAGCAGCTGGGCTTACAATGGCACACGGAGACAGGAAATGGAGAAACGGAGAGGGAGAGGCGTTAAGGGGGCTGGGGCACACGACGATGGGTCTCCCTTGGGTGCCGGTGGTTGACAAGAGTGTGCTGGAGGGTCTAGGCAGTGGGATAGCGTCTTTCGTGGCAGCGTGAAGTTGTGCGGCTTGAAAAAGAAGAAAATAACAGAAAGAGAGAGAGGAGAAGGGAGGGGAGGGAGGCGGTCGTAGAGAGGAAGGGGTAGTTGGCCTATCACGACATGCTTGTGGTGGTCAGGGTGGCTGTTGATAATGGTGTGACACAGTGGAGGGCGAGAGAGAGATCGAGAGAGGGAAAGTAGGGATGAGCCACCCTAGCCTTGCCTGGGCGGCGCGGGCAAACCCGCCCACAGGGGAAACAAGGGGCAGGAGTGAGAGGCAGGCTGGGCTCAACCCTACCACCCTCCACACCCTGCCTCCAGTTTGGGCTTAAGCCCAATCCAAAACATATATTCACACACACACACACATAAAGAAATTTTGTTATCCAAATAACGTCATTTTGGGGGGATTAAATTAATCCTAAATCCCTCTCCCTCGCCTTTCGCGGACTCTCCTTTTCTACCTCTCTCTCTTTCCTCTATGGCCACTTATGCCCTCTCTCCCTGTTGCAGGAGCTGTCCTATGCTACTCATCCTCCTCCTTAGCTACTCATCCTCATCCTCAACTACTCATTCTCTTGGAGTCTGTGAGTTTGTTTTTCACTAGTTTTGTTTTTTTTTTTTTTTTCCGATTCGAATAATTGATGTGTATTGTGTTGTAAATTTGATTTGCATTTTGTTTTTTGTTGTGAATTTTTTGTGATTTTGTTTATTTTTTGTGTTATTCGAATCATTTTATTTTTGGTTTCTTTTTTCCATTTCAGCTGTGGGTCCGTGGGCAATGGAAGGGGTCCGCTCCCGGGATACGGTGGCAAATTCCAAGGCAAACCCCCCCCCCCCTCTGGCCCATACGAGGGGAGGTGCGGGAATATAGGGTGCGGGTAGCATCCCTAAGGGAAAGGAAAAGAAAGAAAAAAGAGAGAATGGGAGAGGAAAATTAAGGTTTATCCCAAAATGACGTAGTTCTGAGTCTGTCCCTTTGGATGGGCTAGGCTTCACACACATTGAGTTAGGTTTAATTCAAGGCAAATAAAACATGGAGAAATAAACTAAACTAAATATATAGTCAAATGAAATAGAAATGGAATGAGACTAGATTTAAAATCTAACTTTGTTCTATTGATCCCAAAATAATATTTTTCATCATCAATTAAAATGATCATTAGTTTTAGTAAATATTTCTAAGAGAAATAAATCTATCTAAATAAATAGAGTTTTTAACATAAAATAAAATGATGAATATTAAATAGTATATTCCTAAAGAAATAAAATCATTTAAATAAAATAACTTTCTAAAACTCTATTATTTTAGGGGCTCCAAGATTTATAGAGGCTTACTTTAAGAATTAAGTTTGATCTAATAATACTAAAAATATCCAATTTAAAATAATTTTGAACTTTTAAAATACTTAAAAAATTTTAAAATACTCGCTCAATTTAAAAGTCATCTATTAAATTTAAAATAACAATTCAAAATTTAAAACGTTTAGGAGAGACTCGTGATTAATCGAAAAAAAAAAAAGAGCGGTTGATTAACAGAGTTAACAGATGCTCCGATTGTAAAAGCTAAGGTACTAATTTAGTTGGTCCTACTGAGAAATTTAGTTACTTTTTAGGTTGGGAGGATTTATTAAAGTTTAGGAATGGCATTTCAACCAACTTCCTATACTAGTTGACGATTATAACGATCGAGACGACTTTACCACTAATTCATGCTAATAATGGATAATAATTAATGTATGATATATTTTATGAGTTTAGTTTCGCATTTAATTTCTAAGAACAAAAAATAGATCAAAAAGTCATGTACTTATGTGTTTGCAGGCATGCATGAGCTGCCTCCGCATGTATTTATGTCATGTACTAATTAAATCACTGGATCGGACTACAAAAGTCATAACATTAACATAATAACTCGCTAATTTCACTAATCAAACACAATATGCTGATTTGACGTAATAGTAAATTGATGTTATATCATGTGTGAAGTATGCATGAAGGAGTCAGATGCTTCTTCTTTTCTTTTATTTGGCACAACTTGAACTAGGTCATCCTGGAATTGAAGAGGAAAATTTTGATTCTCTCCCAATAATTGGTTGACATGATCGTAGGTGCCATGATTTACTTCACGGGCAAAATCTCTGGTTCAGTTTAAGATAGCCGAATTACGTTGAGTAAAAGAATAGAAGAACCATATGACTTCTTTATGTGTGTTCTATTGGACTCAGGAAGATATAAGCTCGATCAGTTGGTATGGCTCTGCTAGCTCTTTGAATTTAAAAAAAAAAAGATACCAACTTAACAAAGGCGAAACATTAAAAAAGAATGGTGGGGGAGAACTAATCCATGATAAATCAGATGAAAGCTGAAATAGAAAGTCAAAAATAGAAAATAGTTTTTATTTAATTGATTGGAGAAAAGCACACATCCGATATGTACACATGATAATTTTCTCACAACCAAACCGAGAAAGTTACGAGTTTTGAAACCCGCAATAACATAAGCAGCCAAAGCTAGCTATAATGTCAGGTTTAGACTACATGTGGCATGTCTGATTTCATCTCCAGGCTTTCCAGAAGAATCCTGGGATATTGGAAAATGTCCCGGGTGGACCTTCTTGCTCCTTCCAACTGTAGAACCATCTACCAGGGAGTCTTCCCCGCTTTTCTCTCCTTTCTTCACTCTTTCCTTCTCCTCCATTCTCTTTAGTTTTTCCTCTTGGCGTTTCTTCATCACGTACACTGCAGCACTACTAAAACCAATGGACGACATGACTCGGCCGGGGGAAACAAAGAAGAGAAAAAGAAAACTGGGATTTGAATAGAAATCTGATATTCTTGATCTGTACGTTTGGTGGGATTGGTGGCTCTAAGAGGGGGAATTGATATGGCGGATATATATGCCACGATCTCTAGTGTTTGTGTTTGCATCTGGGCAATTGGCTGGTTTTAAAATGCATGGTATTATCCTAGTTGTTGAAAGATGGTTTAGAACACAGAAAGAGGAAATAGTGGGGCGCCGAACCAAGTTTTGTAGACCATTCCAAGGGGGAAGTTGAATGTCAAATAAAAAAAGTTTGGTTATTTTGGGTGGCAGTGGCACTCATTCTCGAGACAAAACCTTTTGGCTTTCACAAAAATTTCCACTTCGACCTCGGATCTATTATTGGAGGGGGAGGGGAAGAAAAGGAAGGTGCAAAGTTGGACCTGCATTAACCAGTAATATTTAGGCACGAGTCAACGTCCCTAAATAATTGAGAGACATGCATGCATGTTAGGGTTAATGGGGAGAAGTAGGGCAAAAATCTCACAAGTTTTTACTCCAACTTGAGGATTTTAAGTGAGAGAGGGACATCTAAATTAAGTAGGTCTTACAGCATATATATATATATATATATTTATGGTCATATAAATATTTTGGTTGTATCTTATCTTTCTTTTATTTAAAATCTTCAAATTCGGATAAGAATTTTAGAGAACGTACGTTGGTATGGGTGAATGAAATATTTTTATATGTTGGTTCAACACTTCAATATAGATAATATTGTATGCTGAGCAATATTGTCGATTAATTATTTGGCATGAATTATGTTGGTCTCGACAGCCATTCATGCTTTGTTCATAGATTTTCTATGCATTGTATTCTATATTTGAACTCTACCAAGATACAGTTATATAAATTTAAAAAAAAAAAAATTTAAACCATTCAAGTGTCTATTATGGCATTAGATTTCTTTAAAGAATATTTAGGTAATTTGAGAGAAAATATTAATTTAGTCTTTGAGCTGTACAACCATAGTTAAATTAAAAAGATTATCAAACTCTTGAACAGCTAAGATACCCTAATAGCTTAGAATTATGTTTCGTGGACCTCATCTATTTATTTATTTATTTTGTGACATTTTCGAAGTTCACTTATTGTGATTTTTTATTTTCGAAATCTTGATTATGAATTTTCTGAAGCAGTTGTGGGGTTGAGATTCCAGAGCTAGGAGCAGATAGGCATTTAAAACGAACACTTGCATGTGATAGAAGTTTGCAGTGGGCCAAACCTATTAAACAATGCGAAAAAGGCTTGGGGTCCAGTTTCACTTTAACAATGATCATTCACCTTTATGCAAAAGAAAAAAATGTTGGACGTGGAGCCAATGACTACAGCATCATTCATTCCTCGAAAAGAGATTAGAGACCCGCCTAAAGTGTTTTTGATATTGTCTAAAATTTCTAACTGCAATACTATGGCCAAAGATCATCATGGATTGATAAAACAATAATTAATTAGATGAATACTTGGTTCCATATCTTAATCGTATGGAGGTGTCCTGCTTTGTATTTATAAGCAATATAGTTGATTACAAGATAAGAAGATAACAACCGAATAATCCTTACTTAGTTTTTATCCATATCTCTCTCAATATTTGAATTTACAAATTGTATATCTCTAGGAGTAATCTTCTCGGATTAATATTTATCTTTGTGTTTGACTTGGTCTGGAGCATTATCACTTACACGCCCCCTCAAGCAAAGTGGGGCAGTAGTCGCGTGAAGCTTGTCTTTGAGTAAAGTAAACTGTGGTGAAGATAGAGGCTTTGTCAACACATCTGCCACTTGATCCTTCCTGGAGATGAAACGAACATCCAACAACTTCTTTGACACTTGTTCACGTACAAAATGATAGTTCAGTTCTATATGCTTGGTACGAGCATGAAAAACCGGATTAGCTGTCAAATAGGTGGCGCCGATATTATCACACCAAAGAATAGGAGCATGAGGTTGGGAGATGCTAAGTGCACGATAAAGAGATTGTAACCATATGAGTTCAGCTGTAGTATTTGCAATGGCTTGATACTCGGCTTCCGTACTAGACTGTGCAACTGTGGTTTGTTTCATGGAACTCCAAGTCACAATATCATGACCAAAAAAGATGCAATAGCCGCTGGTGGATCGCCGATCATCAGGAGAACTTGCCCAATCTGCAACGGAATAGGCTATAAATTGTGAGGTATGACTTGGTCAGATAAGGATGCCATGATCGACCGTGTGTTTCAAATAACGCAGTATGCGTTTTACTGCTGTCTAATGAACTATTGTTGGTCGATGCATAAATTGGCAAACGCGGTTGACAGCAAATGAAATTTCGGCTATTGTTAATAATAAATACTAAAATGCTCCAACTGTGCTTCTATAGAGTGTTTCATCTTCAAAAGCATCACCAACAAATATGGTCAGAGCATGAGCAGTGGACATAAGAGATGCAACTGGTTTAGCGTGAGTCATGTTTGTATAGTGCAAGAGATTTATAATATATCTATGCTGAGATAGGAAGAGACCTTTAGGTACAAGGTGAGCCTCAACACCAAGAAAATAATGAAGATCTCCAACATCTTTGAGAGCAAATTCCATGCCAAGAGACCGAATAACAAAGGACACCTCAAGTTGAGAGGAGACGGTGATTAATATATCGTCCACATATATTAGAATGTAGATCATTAGTTGAGCACTCTGATAAACAAAAAGTGAAGCATTTGACTTTGCATTAGTAAAACTGAGAGATAGAAGCTTATCACTGAGGCGTGAATACCATGCCCTAGGTGCCTACTTTAGTCCGTAAAGAGCCTTATGAAGTCAACAGACATGATCGGGATATTGAAGATGGACAAAACCAGGAGGTTTTCGCATATATACCTCCTCAGTAAAAAATCCATGGAGGAAGGCGTTGGTGATGTCGAGCTATTTGATGCACCATTGTTGACTCACGGCATGAGAGAGTACCATTTAGTCCCGTAGTCAGTTTGATTACGGGACTAAATGTGTCTTGAAAATCTAGTCCTTTTTTTGATAATATCCTTTAGCCACAAGATGGGCTTTATATCGATCAAGTGTGCCGTCCGGCTTCCTTTTGATTTGATAGACCTAGCGATATCCCACCACATTCATGTTGTTGTGTGGTTTAACATGTGACCAAGTGTTGCTTTTAAGCAAAACAGTGAATTTGATATTCATGGACGGCCACCACTCCACATGATTAGAAGCATGAGTGAAGAAGGTTGGTTCAACCAGAGATAAGTCACTAGTAGTCATTAATGCTTTCGGCAGAGGATAGCGCAGACAACCATCATGATATTGCATGGGTTTTTCAATGTTATTCTGGAGTCAAGTTTGCATTAGATGAGAATGCAATGGAGGATTGACTGTTGAGGCTGGTTGGACTGAATTCGGCATTGAACTTGTTAGTGAGAGAGCAGGATGTGAAGGTTCACTTGAGACATGTGAGGGTGGGCTGGGAGGGTTAGGTGGAGGTAGAGACGATGTTTCGACTGGTTGTGACACATGGAGAGAGGAGTTAGACACTTGTAGAGTGGATGGTAAAGGGACTGGAAGATCTGGAACAATGATAGGCTCGTGTATGGTTTCTTTAAAAGTGAAAATTAACTCATTAAATATGATGTGTTAGGAGAGGAACACTCGGCCATATTTGGGTTCAAGGCATTTGTACCCACGGTAATTAGAGCTATATCCAAGGAAGATGCAACGTTGAGAACAAAACTGCATTTTATGATGATTGTAGGGTCGGATATAGGACCAACACTCACACCCAAAAACATGTAGAAACGAGTAATTTGGGTGTTGTTCAAACAGTTTTCTAACAGAGATATGTGGGACAATATGAAAGTGGGCAAACGATTTATAAGATAGCAAGCCATTTGAAATGCTGAGTCCCAATATTTGTATGGTACTGACGCATGACAAAGGAGAGCAAGACCAATTTCGACAATGTGCCGATGACGTCGTTCAACGAAGCTGTTTTGTTGGTGAGTATGGGGACAAGTAATGCAATGGTGAATCCCAAGTGTATTAAAAAATTTTTGAAGGCTGCGGAATTCACCACCCTAGTCAATTTGAACCATTTTAATTTTTGTGTTAAAGAGGCGCTCGACATGTAGATGAAAAGAGCGAAAAAGGGATACAACATTAGATTTATTGGAGATAGGAAATAATCATGAATATTTGCTGAAATGATCAATAAAAATGACATTATATTTCTTTCCTTCAGAAGATAAATAAAGAGATGGTCCCCATACATCACTGAAGATAAGATCTAAAGGGCTTTTGGAAATGGCTGTGGACATTGAAAAGGCAATTGATGGCTTTTGCTTTGTTGACAAGCAGGACGTACACCATCAGATTTATTTGATGACAAAGGTAACGAGAATTTAGAAATAATGCTACGAACTAATTGCATGGAGGGGTGACCAAGGCATGCATGCCTAGTGGTGAGTGGAGCGCTGGTGGTAAAGAATGCTTGAGACTTGAGTTGGGCAGACACATTGAAAGGGAAAGGATATAAACTAGATTCAACCTTGCGGCGCAACAGCGTTCTCCTCGCGGCCTTGTCCTTGAAGCAAAAATGATCCCCATGAAATTCAATGAAAACACCATTGTTAGTAGTGAATTTACTTACTGAAATTAAATTATTTGCAACTAACGGCACATGCAAAAGATTTTTCAATAAGAATGAATTATAAGTGGAAGGAAATTTAGATGAGCCAATATGAGTGATATTTAAACCTATACCATCTTCAATTTAAATTTGGTCTGGACCATGATAAGGCTCGGCATTTAGGTTGAGATTCTGGAAGTCATTCATGAGGTGATGAGTGGCTCCAGAGTCAACATACCACATTGTGTCATTGTTGGAAGGAGGCATAGCCATGAAGGCAGTAGGTGCGGGTTGAGTGCTCTGAAAAGATTGATCAAAGCAATACCAACAAGAAAGTGTAGAGTGACCAGATTTAACACATGCTTGACATTGGACGCGAGACGACT
>QEOT01009634.1:62104-136884 GCA_003123785.1 Pterocarya stenoptera
AAAAAAAAAAAAAGAATTTTGCACAGACAGCACCATGCCCAGCGATCACTGCTAAGCGACGGCATAGCATCACTCATATACTATTGTAAATCTCCACCGTCGTATCATCACGTTAATCAAAACCTACCTAGAATTGCCAATACGGCAAGCCTCCAACAATGTAAACAAGTCCTTGGTTATAAAATAGGGAAGAAGAAAATAATATGTAATTTTGCTTCGTCGTAGATGAAACGTACTTTGTACTGTGGGTGGTGAGAGACAGAGCATTGTCCTCAACAAACCAGCCAAACACAAAAATTATTCTCTTACTCGATGAACAAGAAAAAAGGAGTCAGCCATGGCAGTGCAGGCCCACCACGTTGATGCAGAAAATGACGTGACACAAAAAAGTTCTAAATGCCTAAGTATATATAGACCATGATATTGTCGTATACTTGGTAAGAGGGTTCTGGTGTTCCACATGTCACTGCTTGACATGGGGTTTACTCATTTTCTATGAACCCACAAATCAAAATAGCATCTTTTATGCAGAACATAGTTGCTATATATTAACTGTCATTATTCATGCTCAGTCCCCCAGTAGTCTCGCTTTGTTCAGCTGCAACAATGTCATCTCTCTCTCTGTTCTTCTATCACCTCAAAACCATAACCCTGGTTTTGTTCACTCTAATTCTGCTTGAAATTATAGTTCTGATACGGTCTGTCATGGGATTAAGCCCCAAGTCCGACAAACGCGTAATCACCACCAACCAATACCTCAAACTCATCGAGGAAAAGAATCCCACGACTCGTTACAGTAGAAGATTGAGGACGGATCAGCCTCAGCCGGCTGAGTGTGCAGTCTGTTTGTCAGAATTCAAGGAAGAGGAAGAAATTAGGAGGCTGCAATGTGTGCACACTTTCCACAAGGATTGCCTGGATAGGTGGCTGCAGCAGTGTTCTGCAACTTGCCCACTTTGCAGGACCAAGGTTTTGCCGGATGAGGTTGTGGCTAGTTATCACAGGATGCACGATCAGGTGGAGTATGATGGAAGTGATGAGGAGGTGATTTTCTTGTTGTCTGCATTACATGGCACTAGTTTTAGTAGATTTTTCTGAATTCTCTTCAGTCTTCAAGAGTATAGAGGTCCTGATCAGTTTTGTACATAGAAGCATGAATGTAGGTTCTTGTTTTGTTTCAATGTGAAAAGAGGAAAAAACAAAAAACAGTTTAAATTTCATACTGCTTTGGATTAGTGGATGCATACATAACTTTATTGAAAACAGAAGGAGATGAATTTCCCAGCTTACTCCTTATTGCTTGACATTTCAGTGCTAGTAATTGACTTTTGGCTTTGACGAAATTCTGAGTTTGAAAATTATATTGACAGATATCATATATATGGGATCAAAACTCGGTTGAATTATAAGAGAGGCTTAATATTGGTTAAGTTTCTGCACTGGCTTGAGATCAGGGTTAAATTCAGGAACTTGGTAAATCTAAAAAGCCTTTTACGCACGTAAATATTGTTTCACATTGGTACAACTACAACTGAAATATCTTCCCAAGTAGATCTAGTGTTGGTGATCTAATTTATGAACATGAGCTGCATATAAATAATAGTGGTGACCTACCAGAAGTAACTGCGCCCCCAGTTTTCAACTATCCCCTCTCCTTCATTATTTTAGATTGGTAGGTAGAGAGGGTGGAGAATTTGATGCATTGGATATATATTAAAAACTTGGTAAAATGAAATTCCCTGTGGATCGATTTCCCAGATGTTCAACTGATTTAAATGAAGACTTTCCTCATCAAATCCAAAATCCAATTATAAGCATTGAAACTTGAGTAATAAGAACAAACAAGAAGCGAAATCCATCCCATTAAAGAAAATTTGAGAAAAAAAAACCCAAAAGAAAAAAGAAAGAAATCAGTATGAAGATTTCCCATTCTGCACAATGTTTTTCAGTAAAAGATTAGGTATGTCTTCAACAACCATCCTTAAGATGTGGAAAATAACCTCAATGAGGCAATATATGAAGGCATTATGAATGGTCCACCCAACCTCTCCCACCCGATCCCCAGTTCAGCAGCTGAAAACACTCGGCCTCTTATGAATTCAATGGGTGGATTTGCATGTTCACACAAATAACATGATGTAGGACTAGAAAAACAAACAATAATAACATAATTTAGAGACAGACTGGCTCTGTGATAAGGTAGATCGGGGCTTAATAGGCTCCTTCGAGTCTTTTCCGCCTTAATCGACTAATTTTAGCAGTCATTGAGGAAATGCAAGAGGCACTCTTCATTCAGTTGTATGCATAGCTGTGAAGTGGTCTGTGTAGTAAGTTTCTGAGTTTCCTTTTTTAATTACTAATACTTAGATGCACTGAATATCAAGCATGGTATAAAAAAAGAAGGGAACAAAGTGCTTCAATAATAATAATGAAGACAATACAAGAAAACCGAAATAAGAGAAAAGAATGAAAAGGAAGGGCAAATGAGACCACAGGAATATTCTTCCTATGAATCCTATCCCATGACTTTTTAAGCTTTGAGGTTGCCTTCAATACCAAGAAAAATGTCACTTTTACAGATGTTATCTGTACAGTTTGGGGTATAGTTCATGAGATGAACAACAAGATTAGACATTGTACACTGGTTTGGCTGGAATAGAGCAATCAAAGAATATCTTCACTCCATCTTTGTAGGCAAATGTAGGTATGATCTTTATTTTATTTTTGGATTGGTATGAAAGATAGCTTAGATTCTACAGGACCTGGACCCATCCAGAGAGATTGGGTTTGTATCTAAAGGGTTTGGAGCCGCAAGATCAAAACTTGAATTCGTTGGAAACTCATGGAAGTAACAGATTTGGAGGCTAAGAGTTGGTAGTAATAACAATATTAATAGGTGATGTGATTGGGATAAAAAAAAAAAAACAAAAAAAAGGGAGAGAGAGATAGAGAGACAGAAGGAATAAGAGAGTAGGTGAGGGAGGTAGGGAAGGATAGATGTGGTTACTGGTTAGGGAGTGAATGTGAAGAAAGCTACTGGTTAATGGGGGAAGATGAAAAAAAAAGAATTAAAGAATAAACTAACCATTCAACTACCTTTGGATTGGATACGAAAAAGAAGAGAGCTTCTTCTTCTTTTTCTTTTTTTCTTTTTTTTTTTTCTTTTTTAATCTTGAAGAAAATAGAAATGTTCAAATGAAGCCTTTTGAGGGAGGAAGAGTAAGCACAGCTAATTGGATATTGTTTTTAGATATTGAGATAAAAGGGCGAAGAAAAGGTTCAAACTCTTAGATATATTTTAGAGAAATTTTGAGAATACGTGGAAATTGTAACTTTTTTTTTTTTTTTTGAGATATATTGTTTATTGAGTTTTGAGAAAGATGAGAAACAAATATGAATAAAGTTTATTTTGAAAATAAGTTTGGTATTGGGGTTGGTAAAGGTAAAAAGTTGTTTGAATATAATGTTTTAAAAGTATTATGTTGTTAGAATTTGTAAGAATTGTATTGATTTTTATTGACAAGGGTAATGATTTGGTGAGAATTTGAAAGAAATTTCTTTATTTAGATTTTAAAATGTTTTAGTTTGATTTTTAAAAAAATTTTGTATAATCAAACGATATAGACATTGATGTCAAAAGTTCAAGAATAGGGAGTGAGGGGCCTAACAAAGTAGACATTATAAATGCTACGGCAGTGCCCAACTGTAGATGTTACGTGTCCGTTGTGTCACGGGGACCATGACAAAAATCACATTGTTGGGGTATTTTAAAAAGAGAAATGATATTTACATAATATAATGTGAAAGTTTTATGCATTATTTTTTTTTAAATGAAAAAATTTAGAATCTACATAAAAAAATTATTTTTTTAATGATAAACTACTTTTAAAAAAAAATTACGTGAGACTTACACACTTTAAGACTGTATATAACATTACTCTTCTAAAAATATTACAGTTAAGATGACAAATACCTTTCACATTTTCCTTTATATACGAGTCCATATCTTTGCTCTATATTACATTCTCGTTAACATCCATTCTTATCTTTTAAAACGACAAATTTAAAAACCGATTAATAATATCATTTAGTATTTTTGTTTGGTCAAACATAAAAACAATATTAAATGGAGGACTTTTATTTAATGTCTCAAATTGTTCGTCATCTTTAAACCATATTAGTTTTAGTTTCCTCGGCAGGTGTTTTTCTCACAATCAGCACGTTTTTCTCGCTTTCATCAGTAAGAAGTTCAACAAATTAAGGAGTTGCTATTGATGGTCTGAGCCATAAATTCAACCAAGCATTAAAGAGATTAATAGTTTAGCAAAAATTAGTCATCAAATTATAAGTAGTTAACTACTTATCATCCAACAAGATTGTGAGCAAGATTGAATGTGAAAATGTCAGCAGGCCACATACTAAACAAGAAAATAAATTTTATTTCTAATTATAAATTGTCACAGTACAAATCTAGGCCATTCAAAATTGTAAGATTGAGGTACCTTCTCCATACTCCATATATATAAACACAGTTACCGGAAATTTCCAATACAAGCTTCTCAATCTAAGATAGATCCTCTATACAAGCCCGATATTAATTTATGTGTCTCTATCACCCAAGTCACAATATGTGACATGATCTGTGAACTCAATACAAACATAACACGAAATTAGCAGATTTAGATATAATGTTGTAAATGTAAAAGTTTGGTTAGGACGAGGTGACTAAGTTGATAAGTTTGGATATGACTAAGTGAATAAAATGATAGAGTTTATCTTATCTTTAGTTTTATAATTATGATGAATTTAAAATACTTTGACTTTATCTATGGCTATTTTGATTTTATCTAGAGGTTGTTAGATAATGTTTTAGATAAGTCAAGAGTGTATATATCCGTATTATATAGAGTCTGGAATTATCCTGTGAAGAATTTGAATGGAAACTACATCTGCTAAGAAGACTTAGCGCCAGGTGTCAACAAACGGGTTAGCAGAGTTTTTCACAACAGAGTCCTTCTGTCAGCATAGTCCTACTGTAGATCAAATTCCTACCAAACTCATTCCGTCAACAGAGTCCTATTGCAAATCAAACTCCTATTAGATTTGTTCCGTCAATAGAATCCTACTGCAATTCAAATTGATTTTCAGATTGTTTATTTAAGAGATCCTATTGGTTAGGATCTGTATTCAATTATGGATATTTTTTTAAAGCACTTTACTATGCATATTTTGGTGAGAAAATTCTTTGGAGAATTTTTATATTGTTTCTCTCAAAGAGTGTGATCATTGATCCAAGATTGAGATGAAGTGATTGTGATTCAACCATTGGAGTTTCAGGAGAAAAGCCAATATTTAAAGATCTTCAGAAGTTCTGGTTGCTACTGCGGTAGAGACAAATGGGTTATTTGTCTGATCAAGTAAGAATGTCAATTGACAAAATTTTCATAAGTGAGTTTTATTTGTAATTGATTTTCAAATAATAAAATTGACTTTTTTGGGTTTGGTTGCCTATAGGGTTGGTCTTTAAAGAATTCTTTAAATGATTTATCTTCGATACCAATCTTGGTGTTATCTAATTTATTTACTTTACGTTATTGCTTAATTATTAAATAATTGCATGATTAACGACTAACCAATTTGTTAAGTGAATTCACTCATTCGAGTGTGATCCGTGTACCTCTATAGATAATGTCGTTGTTATATGTCCCGCCACACTTTAATAAGGAAAACTATGCTTATTGGAAAGTTTGTATGAGGGCTTTCCTAAAGTCTTTAGATGAACATGTGTGTGACATTAAGCAATAGGACCACTTTCTTGCATTCCTTGCATATCATTAGTTCAAGATATGCATTTCACATTCTTTTATTTGTTTGCACCTTTTTGTTTGGTTTGGTTGAGTTGGTTTCTATTCATTCTAGTTTGTATCTCAGTTTTATTTTTGTTCAGTTGAGCAAATTCATTCTTGGTGTACCAAGTCTTGAGTACTCGGGTCCTCACACTTCCTATATTTGGAACCGAAGCACCTCTCTATTTTTGTGCAATCCACATGTAGGTGTAGATCTTATGGCTCATCTTTTCAAAGTCAAATCCTAGTACACTGTGAGGAACTTATTTTCATATTCTTTTTTTTTTATTATTTATTATTACGTATGCTTCATAAAGTTTTATAGATTTTGTCCAAATGGGAAGTCTATACCTTAAAAAGTTGACTAATACTAGTTGAACCTAGTATTAAAAAGTAAGAAGTCTCCCCTTACCGAACATAAAAACTTGATCCATATAGAAAATGTCGATGGGTCTTCATTGCAAAAAAAAAGGCAAACACCCTACATGGATATGTTCCTTAAGTTCTTATAGAAAAAATCATTGCTCTTTTTATTGTGGAAAAAGAAGAGCAATAAAATGGATATACCAAGAGGTGAGCAACCATATGTTTGGAGGAGATACTCTATCAAAGTATCTAGGCCCTAGCATAAAATTTGACTTTTAAGGTGAGAGATAAACCTTTTGGGAGTATTTATGAAAAATAAAGAAAAGAAGAAGAAGAAGAAAATAACAAAATATACATACATAAGTGTGGGTTTTTTCTGTTGAAGTAAGTAGCCTCACTCACACACTCATATGGACTTTGATAATGATGAACTTATGAGGTGTGTACAATTATTGTGGTTTGTTGCAAATGAGAGAGTGCATTTTATTGTTTTTGGTTGTGTGAATGACAATATGTTTGGACATGTAGTGCACTTGGCATGAGCCTTTATTCAATTGATTTTAAAATTCTCAAAATTTGTTTTGGGCAATTAGTTTTAATCCCATATTTTTAGATTTTTAGATTTTTTTGTTATTATTGGTTATTAGGTTGCTTGGCATTTTTTTTTTTTTTTAGAAATTCTACTTACAATCGCTTGGGAGAAACCGCCGCGTTACAGGCATCCACGTGAAAAATGAAATTGTGAGTTTCATATATATCAAACGACAGCGTTCCATCATTTTTGCCCTCCCTCTTGAAGAACTGCTCCCTTCATCTTCCCACAGAAGAACACAAAGCCTTCCTCCCAAACAGACGAAGACGTGGTCGCAACTTCCTAATTTGCAAGTTCTTCTTTCTCATCTTCTTCCTCAAGCTCCTAACAGAATTAAGTGTGCGTGATCTCGAATACCCAACACAGATTTAGTGCCCAAAACAGATGCAACCCACCTGCTGGTTCACCAAATTATCGCCACAAATCTGGTTCTCCAACCCACAATGTGCAACGTCACTCACTCTCTCTCTCTCTCTCTCTCACAGAAGCTTTTTCTCCTTTCTTCTTCTTTTTTTTTTTTGCACACGAAAGCCAAGTATGTGAATAAAAGTGAAGCATTCACAAAAAGCCAGGGGACGGTCTCATCTGGGTCATAGACACCAGTGAAGTTTAGCCTAAAGAACCAAAATTTACACTCAAATCCAATACAAAAGGGACGTAACTTTGTTGTTTTGCTTCATCTCCATGTGTAAAAAAAGATTTTTACAAACCAAAGTTGATTTTGACCTGGAAGTTTCTTTGAGATTTATTGATTTGGATTTTAATTCCTCACCAAATTGTAAATCCAGACAAGAAGATGTCCTACTTAAAAACTTGAGTGGATGCTGGTAGTAGAACATAGCAGTGCGAACTTCAGTCCCCTTTGAAAAAAATAAAATAGTGGTAGGAAAGACCAATGGAGAGAGAGAAGGTTGCAAAAGTGCTTCTAGATCTTAGTTTTTCTCTCTTCTTGCTAGGAGTAGAACACAGCAGCTTTAAAGCTGGGTCTAGGCGTTTGCTAGTTCTTCAATCTTTTTGGGTATTTGTTGTCTATCCATAAACATTTGCAAATTCATAAAGAAAAGCACAAAAAATTGGATGCATATGCCAAAACTCAGTCGGCATAGAAAAAAATAGAAAAAGAGAGAAGAGAAAGGGGGAGAAAGAGAGAGAACGACGGGGGAAAGGGGAGAAGGGAGAAAAAGAGCATGGGATCAACTCCATGCGGATGCAAAATGTATTTTACTGCTATGTGGCAGTTTCTAATTGGTGGATGTAAAAAAAGTTACACACTCAACTGGCTAGAGCTTCACCCTTTCACAAAAAGTTTATTTATTTATTTTTTTAGTAGTCGATTCCCCAATGATTCCCCAACCCCGATTGTCTGTAGAATTTCTCTTTCTTTTTTGGGATAAGTCTGGAATGGGCGATCTACTTTATTTTGGTATTAGTTATGGCCTGATTGTATAAGTCCCAGTGGGACTGTGCAATTTAGACCCATGCGTGGCACAGATGAGCAACAAGTGACTTAAGTCATTTAGATAGACCTATAGCCTTGCACACGGCTCAGACCCCCCCTAAACTCCCAATACTCTCTATCACCCACACCCACGACACCCTCACTCTTCATGTGCCCTAGTTGAACCCCCTATTCTCAATCCTTTTGTATTCGAGTTCTTCGGGACTTAGTAATCACACAAACTTTCTCGCCGACATGGTATGTATCAAATCCTTTTCCTTTATCTTACCTAGGGCTTATTTATGCATGAGTTTTGAAATTTTCTTGGGGTGTGATTGTGAAGTGTCGGCATGGTATATTGGGTTTCAGATTGAATTTTTTAATGTTGGATTGTCCATATTTGCTCGAGTATTTTGTCTATGCTGATTTTCATGTATTGAGGATGGTTTTTGGGTGTTCTACCTCTCGGATTTCAGTTAATGTCCATCAAGTATTTGGTTTTATGTCTCAACCAAGTTACCTCAATCATTTGCTCACTATTTGACCTGTATTCATACTCATACATTAGGTTTATCAAAATGCATGGTTGAGGTAAGATCAGAGGGAGTTTTTTTGCAATGTCAAATCAAGATCTTTCTTAGTGTCCTCATCTCGGCACACATACACTTGGTATTTATTCTTCTGATTCTGATGAGGAGGAGCTTTAAGCCTTGACAGTTTGTGACAAAAAGAGAGAGATTTAAGTGTGTTGCTAAGGGGGAGTTGAATGTTTTTTGTGAAGGGGGAGTAGCAGCAGTAGGAGGATTGAGTTGAAATTTACGTTTGATACTTTAGTTCAGAAATTGTTTTGCTTATCCCAAAAAAATATGTTAAGCAACCTAACAACCAACAACAACCAAAAAATCTAAAAATATAAGATTAAAATTTATTGCCTAAAATAAATTTTGAAAATTTTAAAATCAATTGATCAAGGCTCATGCCAAGTGCACCACATGTCCAAGCATATTGTCATTCACACAACCAAAAACAATAAAATGCACTCTCTCATTTGCAACAAACCACAATGGTTGTACACACCTCATAAGAGGAGATTTAAGTGTGTTACTGAGGCAAAGTCGAAGTTGCTGAAAATGAGTTGAATGTTTTTTGTGAAAGGGGAGTAAAAAGTGAGGGAAAGCAGCAGCAGGAGGCAGAAGTTGAAGTTTACGTTTGATACTTTAGTTCAAAAATTGTTTTGCTTATTTTGCATTGTGATCTAGCTAAACAATGTCTTGATTTCTTGCTTACTGAACATGGTTATTAATGATGACTAAAACACAATTTTAGTAGGATTTGATTACATCTAATCTCTGATTTTGTTGAGACAAATTTCAATTAATGTTCTATGTCATTTCTTCTCATTACTATATTAAGATTTCATTCATGAGATCTTGGTCTACTGGTTGTTTTTGTTTCAGATACATACTACATTCAACAACTAAGTGTTTTGTCACCAATCTGCCAAAGATGGAAATTGTAGATGCAAGACATTCATCAAGTTGGCTTTGTCACCAATCCAAAAAAGGGAGAGATTATAGATGTAAAAGTTTGGATATGATTAGGTGATTAAGTTGATAAGTTTGGATATGACTAAGTGAATAAGATGATAGAGTTTATCTTATCATTAGTTTTGTAATTATGATGAATTTAAAATACTTTGACTTTATCTATGGCTCTTTTGATTTTATCTAGAAGTTGTTATATAATGTTTTAGATAAGTCAAGAGTGTATGTATCCAAATTATATGGAGTCTGAAATTATCCTGTGAAGAATTTGAATGGAAATTACATCTGCTGAGAAGACTTAACGCCAGGTGTCAACAGACACGTCAGAAGAGTTTTTCGCAGCAAAGTCCTTCTGTCAGTAGAGTCTTACTGCAGATCAAATTCCTATTAGACTCATTCCGTCATCAGAGTCTTACTGCAGATCAAACTCCTATCAGATTTGTTCTGTTAGCATAATCCTACTATAATTCAAATTGATTTTCAGATTGTTTATTTAAGGGATCCTATTGGTTAGTATATGTAGAGATTCAATTGTAGATATTTTTTAGAGCACTTTACATTGCATATTTTGATGAAAATTTTTCTTTAAAAATTTTCATATTGTTTCTCTCAAAGAGTGTGATTGTTGATCCAAAGTTAACATAGAGTGATCGTGTTTCAGCCACTGGAGTTCTAGGAGAAGACACAATGTTTGAAGATCAGCAGAGGTTATGGTTGCTACTACGGTAGAGACAAATGGATCATTTGTCTGGTCAAGTAAGAGTGTCAATGACAAAGATTTTATAATTGAGTTTTAATTGTAATTGATTTTCAAATAATAAAATTGGCGTTTCTAGGTTTGGCTGCACCGTAGGGTTTTACCTTTAAAAAGTTGTTTAAAAGATCTTCATTCGATACCAATATTGGTGTTATACAATTTATTTACTTTACGTTTTTGCTTCATTATTAAATAATTGCATGATTAACGACTAACTAATTTGTTAAGTAAATTAGTAGATATTTTCGCTACGTTACAATACAGGGACATTTGGATAATTTCATATATTAACGGGTCGGGTCAAAACGGGTTTACCTGTTAAGACATGATTTATAAAGGAGTCAATAATGGGTTAATATGCTTCACACGAAATCAATCCGCTTTGACTCGTTTAGAATTTATTTCAAAATTAAAATTTTGGAATTGTTAAGTTGTAATATTGATATTTTTTATTGTGCTTATGTTTTTATTGTTATGATTGTAATTTTAGACCTATGCTCTTATTTGTTATTGTATAGTTTCTAATATTGATTTTATTATATGTTAAAATTTGAAAAATATTGATATATATTTTTTAAGATATTATGGTTATTAATAAATACATATTTTAAATTTTATGTGAAATTATGTTAATCGAGTCAAATGAGCTTTGTGTTTTAGTTCAACCTATTTACATGAAACAAACAGATTTAAATGAGTCGTATCCTGTTAACATATTTCTAATTAATTGTTAAACGGGTCAAAACGGGTGACACAATACGACCCATTATATAAATTGGTTGGATTAGGATTTGAATGTTTGACACGTTTAGCTTAACGGGTTGGATTCGGATTGACTTATATAATCGAATATTGATGACTTGACATGACCCGAATACAATCCAAAAATACGATTTCTCATCCTTAAATTCTCCCTCTATAGGAATTAAAGACATCCACATGGTTGATACGAGGAAAATCTTCTATGACTTTACATTATATGCTACACATTTTCATATTTATGGAATATTGCTTTCCATTTTAGAAAAATTATTCTCATCATCCTCACATTAAACACTACACATAATTTTTTATTTATTTTTTATTTTTTTCTCTTATCAAATATATAATGTATGGATGATGATTAGAAGAACTTAATTAGTTTAGGAAGAATAAATTAAAAATAAATATAAAATACTAAAAATAAATATAGTGTATGGTGTAAAAAGATGATGAATAACAAAGCTTAATACTTTAACGTAGAGATGAACCAAAGGTGCAAATCATGGTGTTAAAGTCTATATAGAAAGAATATTTTAATGTCTTGGAGATAAATGCTTACATATATATATATATGTATGTACCGTTATCAATTTAATCAAACACTTGAAAAATGAACCATGCTGAGTCAAGAAAAGCAGGAGTGTAACGGGCCCAGTTCAGTTTGGTTTTGGACAAAATCTTAGACCGAACCGATATGACCAGATTTGTATTTTTTAAAATCGATTATGTACCGGCTATCCTCCTAAACCGATACTTCCGGTTTTATCGATTTTCAGTCTAGTCCGGTTCGATTTTTTTATTTTTTTTAAAATATAAATTTGACATTAGTATAATATTAGACTAATAGTATTAATATTAGACTATTAGTATAACTATATATTAGTATATATTAGTATTAGTTATAAACTATATATTAGTATAGCTATGTAAGACATGATCAATTATATTTTCATTTTTAAGATTAAATTTTTATTTTATAATAACATTATCTTATATATAATTATATTAATAACATATGATCAAACAAATCACAAATATTCATATTTAAGATTAACGTTTTATGCTATAATTTATAAATCATAATATGAAATTAATTGCTCATTATTGTCCCTTTTTCAACCAAGCAGTTTAAACTTTAATTTTATCAATTAATTTCTTAGTTAATGGTCCATAAGTTTCTGCCGTTGTTTTTTTTTTTTTTTTTTTAAGTTGGTGATGGCTGGTTGTTAATCTTTTCATTAAATTTGTTCTTTTAATTCATCATTCATTACACAATTACCAAATCCTTTTTTTTTTTTTTTAAATAAATGAATGTGCCTGACGGTTTAGTGTATTTTAAATTGTTTAAATTTTGATGGGAGGTTGGCGTCTGTTGATAGTCTATTAGTATTATTTTTAGTCTGGTCTTGTTTTATCTGTACAATATAGAAAAAATTCAGTAGAAGTAAAAAAGAAGAAGGATTGTGCACAAATAATTTTGAGAATATTTTCAGATTAAAAAAATATGTTTTTTTTAGTGAAACTTTAGATTCAACCACTTATATAAAATAGGTTTGAGTCATACGACAATCAGTTTGATTGTTGTATCTTAAAAGAGTCAATTCAAAAGAAATTATATTGTACCGATTAATTTGAGATTTTGTTTACTACAGAAGGGTTAAATCTTCTTAAAAAGAGCAAGATTTCTGTGTCTCAATCCAAACTGATTTCGTTTAAATTTTAATTTTATTATAATTTTTATTATATTATTATGTATTTCACCAATAATAATGAAATAATTTAAGTTATGATATTTTATTGAATTTTGAAATAAGAGTAAGAAAATATTAAATAAAAATATTTTAATATAATTTAAGTTAAAATATTATTAGAACATAATTTTTTAATATAATTTTTTATTTTAGAATTTGAAAAAATTAGAATTTTTTTTTCTTTTGTATTTTAGTTGAAAATTTTAAAAAAAATTATAATGATGTAATAATTAGATAAAAAAAAATTGAATATTTAAAATTGAAATTGATTGTGTTTGAGTATCTTTAAAAGAGAGGAGATAGCTAGGATGGAATGAAACCCGTGAACCTGAAGTTTGTACTTTCATGGAATGAACCAAGTCAGACAATATTCTTCACCCTATCCACTCTGTGTATAACTAGTGTCCTCAAAAACATTCAAAATGGTTTTCATTTTTGTCAGAAATGAGAAGCAACCCACAAAGAAAGAACGGGGGAATAAGGGCCAGAATATGTTCTCAAGATGTTACAACTTTATTCTTCGGTTAACTCTGAAAGATAAGAAATGCTGATTCCAATCAGATTTCTGGATTTTTAACTCATATTTTTCAGACAACTTAATTTCTACGATAAGAAATGCTGGTTCCAACACACCATTGTTGGACTCAAATTCTAAGACAACGAACGATCTACAAATACATGAAGGGAAATAAAGAAATTGGAAATCATGTGCATGAGCTCTTTGAGGAAAGACTTCAAGAAAGAGCGAACTTAAGCAGAGAAGAAACCAGTAGTAGCAGCCATACTAATCTGGCTTATGGGCTCCCGAACCCAGTACTTGCCCAGCTCCATTTTCTCGGATCCAATCTTCACCTGGAGCCTCTGAGCCAGGGCTGAAGCAGAAGAAACCAGGTCAATCCCAAACCCTGCTTCACTACCACCAGCAACCTTTCCCGCATCCCTGACCCTTCTCTCATACTCCTCCGCAACCAAAATAGCAATATCTGCCATCTCTCTCTCTCTCTCTCTGAGATTTCGAGAAGCTTATGAGTAGAAAACCCGACGTTTGTTGTTTAGACTTTCTTCGAGTGTACTCTGCTCTTTTAGAAAACTTGATGAAGAGAGAGAGATCAAGGGAGAGGAATTTAAAGGACAAGACAGGAGAGTAGGAAGTGGAAGCGTGAGGACTGGATTGGGATTTTTTTATTTTTTTGAATTTTTGTGTGTAAAGTTGATTCCATGTATTCCTCCGCTTAACTAGGGTTTATTTTAATAAAATTAAGATAGGACCACTCGTAGACATGTAACTTTGATTCTTATAAAATAAAATAAAAAATAAAAAAATTGGAAGCGTGACAGTTTTTGGATAAGGTCGGACACCTCTTGGGCCATTGCTTTATTATTTTTATTATTATTATTTGTTGGTGTAGTCGGTGACGTGGACCGCCTGTCGAAAGCGAATGCGAAACCGCGGTTTGCAAAGCATCACGTTGAATTCATTTTATTGATGACACGCAACCTTTTTTTTTTTTTTTAATAACCATTGACAGAAGATAATATTTCTATAATTATTTAGACTACAATTGAATGATTTTGACTGAAGTTTAAAGTATCACGTTGTATTTATTTTGCATGCTAGATTCTTTCTTTCCTTGTATCCTTCGCAGGAGCCATAATAATATACCAAAAATATGAATTTTGTTTGGCTGGAAGAAAATATATATTTCTCTCCACTCGTGTGACTAGGTTATTAATTTAAAATAGTAATATTAGATACAATCTACATGTTTGTATTACATAGGAAATAATATATTTTGGGTGGATAAAACTATCTCGTTTGGATATAGAAATACTCTTAACCTATTTTATCTCATTATTATAATTTTTTTAAATTTTCATACAAAATATAATAAATAATTTAACTTTTTTAAAATTTAAAATAATAATTATATTAAAAAATAATATTTAAATAATATTTTATTCAACTTTAATCTTATCTTATCTTAACTTACTATCCAAACACCTAAACGTAAACATTGCGTTGGAATGTAGTAGGGGCTAGAGAGCTCCTATAAACATTATTGTTCAGTTGGCCACATCAGAAAGGGAAGCAAATGAAGTTGCACACGTATAGCAAAGGAAGCTTTGAAGGCAGAGGCATCAAAGATATGAACCCTTATATTTAAAGTGTAGTGCTTTCGGACGTTTTTTCATTAATTGTTATAATTTACAGTCTATTATTGTTTCATGCATTCCTTGAACATATATAATTAATTAATTAATTAATTAATTAAATACTTAGTTTTTTAATTATGTTTTTCATACGCTTATGGAACTTATAAATATTTTAATAGATTGGATACCCATGATTTTGAAGATAATTCTGTCCTAATTTGCTGTTAAATTAAAGGTAATACGTGCGTACTGATAATCTAACCATGCAACAAGCTAGCCGATTAAAGGAGCCGTAGATTATGCAATCCATCTTTGCATTTCCTTCGTCAATGGGAATGTCTTTTTTCAGAAGATTGCAATATAGCATATGTTGAATTAATATTTGCATCAACCTACACACCACACACCATAACTTTTTTTTTTTTTTTTTTTATTTCTCTTATTAAATGTGTATTATATGGATGATGAATAAAAAAATATAAATGTTTCAAGAAGACTAAAACAAATAAAAAAAATTGAAAAAAAATAAAAAATAAATAAAAAATAATTTAGTGTGTGGTGTGTAGGATGATGCAAAACAACGCTCAGCATATGATATCCACATGGCCTGTCTTGATCCATTATTTATCTGTCTATTTTAATCCACATGGGTTGTCAAGCATATTGGTGGTACCCCATTTTAGCTACGCATTGGCTTCACTCGGACTCATTCAAAAGAACGAGAATGTAAGGCCAGCGCTACCTTCATATCCCTAGCAAGTACTTGGATTACATCAGCTGGATACAAGCACCAAGCTGCATGCCAGCTAGGACAAACCCCTCCATAGATGTTTTTTTTTTTTTTTAATATTTTTTGTATGAAAATTTGATAAAGATGTAATTATTAGATGAGATGAATTGAAAAAAATTCTGATACTTGTACAAAGATTAATGCATTTTCTTTTAAATACAGAAACCATCTTACCTCATCTTATCATTACAACTTTCCTATATTCTCACACAAAATACAATAAAGAATTCAACTTTTTCATATTTCAAAACAATAAATAAAACAACTAAAACCATCTCATCTCACTATCCAAACGCTTAGCCTCTCTCCCAGAAAACAGAAAGTATCTCTAACTAAGAACAAGTGCACAAAAGATTAGTTCATGGATGACAGTTGTTCATTAAGATTATTACAGAAGTTCCTAAATACAACGAAAAGCTTCACAAACACAACAATTCGTATCACAACTCACAAGAGCATTGCATTAAAGAATCATCAATATGCCAATTGTTAGTTCTTCAAGGTATATGTAAACCTGTTTTCTTACACTTACGTGATATTAATAGTAATAATTTCTGAAACTTCTTCACAAATTATCATTCAAACTTGTACATATGACTGGATGAAGAGTGAGTGCCTTTAAGATTTTGTCAATACAACTGTTTTAGACTTTGGAAGGTCCCTGGTAAGGACTGACTGACCATAATAGAGGGCCAGTCCATCTCAACATTGCCTTATTCTTGTTAACAGGAAATACAACCTTTGATTTCATAAGAGACCAAGTGTTTTCAGCTGCTGTACATGCTCTGCCGGGAGAGGTGGAGGCGACCAATCAGATCCTGTCATCTCACCATCTACATCCTCAACCACATATTCCTAGTAAAAGAAATTAAACCAGATTCACAACCAGGACCGAGTGGCCTTATGATATATGAGGATGAAGATAGTAGAAAACATGAGCATAAATGTTGCACAGCTATCTGCAGAAAAGTACTTTGGAAGGCTACAATTTTCAATATACGTTCGTTTTTTTATTAACTAAATTTTCAATATACATTCTCCATGTGAGCCAGCATCATCATCTCAAATTCTCATCACAAAGAATATTTCCAACATCACTCAGACTGAATGCCTGAAGGCTGAAAACACTAGCACGTTTCCATGCAAACCTAGAAAACAGATAATCCCCCTCCAAACTCATTGAAGAAAGACCATCTCACAAAATAAATATTTATGCTTCCAGGTCTAGAGATATCAGATATGTCAACCACTCCCGACTGTTATTTAGAGTCTATCATTGTATAAAAAGAAAGGGGGAAATAGGACAGGTCAACTCCACTTACCTTTGTAAGCATCCTTTTCGCAAGTATGTGATAATGACGCTGCCAAATTCGTTGCCCCACCATTGTGGCCACCAACACACTGTAGAATATCCCAATCACAGTAAAAAGTCCCAGAACAATCAAAGCCATAATAAATAGCAATGGCAACCCTGCTTCACCAGCACCTCCTAAGCAACCGCATTCACTTGCCATACCAGCACAACTTTCAAAACAAGTAGTACAGTCAGTCCACATACAGAGAGTACCAGGTAGGTGACAATCTGCACACACACTGCAACAGCAGAAAGAAAATTTGAAGCATCTCATTCAACAGCATTCGAATTTTTCAGTTTTACATAGATAATCACACCTCAGATAATAGTATTTAATATTTTCATAAAGTAAAATTAAAATAACTCCAAAACAAAAATTCATTCGATCACCCTATAACTATTGTCTGATATATTATAATCCAAGAGGCAGCGCAAAGGCAGATTGAAGGTGTCAAAACAAATGGCAGCCTTTTGCAACAAATGACAAGTCAACAATGGGGATAATGAGAAATGATTGTAAATACCCAATCTTTTGAAATAAAAGCAATTGCATGCCAAGGATCATCATAGTACAGCTGCCTATATAGGAGCAGCAAGAATGGAATCCATGTCCACGTCAACAAAAATAGATAAGCATTAGTAACAGTAAAATTTCACTTTGTGCATGGAATATATGCCACAATTGAAAAAGAACAACCATTTTGCTTGTGTGTGTTGGCACAAATGCCAGGATACATGTTTGCACTAGCATGTAAGCATCTCATGATTCCCATAAAGCAATATAATCAATCTCGCATTCAATTTGCTCCCCATCACTCTTACACATTAGACAGAGGCAGAGTTGAAGACACAAAAAAAAAACTACAAGGGATCAACGTTGTAATAGTGAAAATGATACAGCAGCAACCAAACAATAAGACATATCATCTCCATTAATTATACCAATGATTTGTCAATATATGCATCAGAATCCTACCCTGGTTGACAGCAACAAAGACATAATTCTCGACAAGGCTGAGCCAAATCATTGCGAACTCTTCGATCATAGCAAGTAATAAAGCATCCAGACAGCCCAAGCAGTGCAAAAAACAATAGAGCCCCTGTACTCACCAATATCATGCACGAATTACCAACATAAAAATGGCATTGATATACTGATGCAAAAGGTAAAGTGAATGCCAGTACATATAGCCTTGCATTAGTGTCTCGAACCATCAAAAACTAGAATTTTAATTAACTTATCAGTTTCCATCTCCTAAGCCAAAATATGACTGAAGATTATAATTGTAAGGAAATTTATGAGTCATTAACTACCAAAAAATGTCAATTCCTGCACCTCCATTCTGCCACCACCATCATTTTTTATCTTAACAGAAAAAGGAAGTTTGAGTATCGGAACTGTCATCCTTGAATGTCATAGAATCTAGCATCCTTTATTTTTTGCAAAACTACTAACTACATTTATTACTCTGTAACCTTGATACTGCGCATGAAAATCATCCCAATATGTTCCAGGGGCACCTGACCTTGTATATGTTGCTTGAAAAGCATAAATATAAGTATATGACCACCCAAAGTTGTATGACCAAAATACTCTATGCATACTAATAAGTGACACAAGATGAGAATCACACCAATGAATTTACAAGGAAAACTTTTTGACCAACACTGTGTACAACAACCATACTTGCATACCCATTTTGAGAACTACTACTTAGGTTATTAAGTTTTTACCGCAGATGTAATAGAAACTAAGCCCACTATCAAAACCCCATGCAAGACGAAGCCAGAATTGCTGGTAGCCATCTATCAAATATGCCAAATACGCGAGTGAAGCAATCACCTGCATACAATAAACATTTAATATGAATCCTCTCAATTAAATAAACAATTAAAAGAACATGACTAGACGTAGAGAACAGATGACCTACGAGCTGAACAGCCAGAAATATAAATATAATATCTCTAGTCACAAAGAATCGAAATTTCAAGGTTCGCCATTTCCTATCAGCAGCAACATGAACTCTCAAATGATAAGGGGCCTTGCAGGTTGTGCAATGAGCAAAAGCAAACCCTTCCTGCAGAAGTTAACATAAGATGCAGACAGATAAAAAACGGCAGATTAGCAATAATGCCTAAGGAATATCAGCACACATGTTTACAGTAATTAGGGTTAACTAACAGCTTATACAATCAAAAGCCTACCACCAATGAGATCATCTTAGGTGCAGTTTGGATGGTAAGTTCAGTTGAGATGAAAGTGGAAAGTTGAATAAAATATTGTTAGAATATTATTTTTTAATATTATGATTGTTTTGGGATTTGAAAAAATTGAACTGTTTATTATATTATGTGGGAATTTGGAAAAGTTGTAATGATGAGATGAGATGAGATAAAACGCTTCTTGTATCCAAAAAGGGCCTAGTGTAAAAGTGCATCCATTGTGAAATTTGAAAATCATGCATGTCACTATATAATTTGTGTAATTCAATGTGTCTGAGCGCACATGTCATGCTACCTGGGATTAAGCCTGCCAGCATTGTGATTATCAACAGAATCTTATTGCAAACATGTAGCAATGAGGACCTCAAGTCACTTTAATGAGAAACAAGACTATCACAAAAAGTTCATGTTATTAGCCTTTTAAACATACTTCCACAAGCAGCCGGTTGAATTTATATGCACCCGAATGAAAACATAATTCTAGGTTGCATTTCCAGTGGGATTTTACAGCGAAAATGCATATAAATGCACCCAAAAAAAAACAGATACTGCAGACTCAAGCTATTTAAAAAATTGGGCTGGGCTTGCTTTGGACTTGGGCTGGGTTATTTCTTGTAGTTGAACAGTTAAGCAATTCTTGGACTGCTTCTATGTTGGGCGGGACTTATATTGAATCTACCTTGTTGTGGGCTTGATTTAAATCTAGAACTTTATATAGAAAATAATTAGAGGTTTAATTATATTATTAAGTACTAAATTTTTACAATTAATTTTAATCGTAAATAGTAATAAGAGGTTAATTTTATTTAAAATTAACACTTTAAATTCGATTAAATCTATTTTATGAAATGAATTTTCACTGTTTATTTCAATAGAATTTAATATTTATGCTATTATAATTATAAATCGTTAGCAAGTTATATATATTTTTATTAAAACCAGTTCTTTAGAAGCCAATGTTTATGTACCACGCATGTCATGATATCTGCAAGCATGTCATTCATTGTAATTCATGATCATGTTTCATTCCGCATATTATAGTTATATATGTATTATATATCTCATGTTGCATAAGGTACGTAACTTTTTATAAGATCAAGTGTAAGATAAAGATTAGATTAGTCAGATGGTCATTCAGATACATGGTACTAATGCAAACAGGGTGGATGTGCAAGCCACAGACCTAAGCGTGGTCTACCATAGTATTTTATCATATTAGATCAGCAGTTACTCTTGTGTGTAGAGGATGTGGGACACTAGTGCACAACCTTGCATACAGGGTTAAGTGTGTTGGCTAGTCAGACAAGTTAGTTAGTCTAGAAAAGTCAAATAATTTAGATCAGTCATTATACCAAAAATATTTCCAAGTCATGCATGTCATCAGCATATTTATGAACAATCATGATTTTAATTCTTAGCATAAAATATTTTATGAAAAACCTTATGTTAAGTATGTTTACGTTATGATGGATTTCTTACTAAGTTTTCGACTAATTTTAATTTGTTTTATGTTTTTAATCACCCAGGTGAGGACGATGAGTACGAGCAGACGGGTTAGACTTAGATGAGTAGTTTGATTTAATTCTAGGCTTTTTACTTAATTTATGAAAGATATTTCTCAATTCAAACTTCAATCATATTTCTCAAAACATGTTTTATTTAATAATTATTTTTATGAATTAGATATTTATTTTATTAAATTATGAGATCTCTTGCCGAGTATTATTTATGAAAATGTGTGACATCTCTAGCCTATGGGAGGGAGTGTTACACTCACATAACCTGATCTAACCATATAAGCTATGATCAGATACATAACTGGCATAGGAAACCCTAATATGACAATTGAATGATATGATCTATTAGATTTGAAATGGCACATGAGGATGGCAGCCATACCCTTACAGCTCGCCAATGATCCAAACATTCCCGGTGTACATACTTAGATGTACCTTTGCACTTGCAAGGGGCTATAAAATCCCTACCTGAGTGAAAAAAAAAAAAAAATGAGACGATCACAAAATGATGAGAAATTGTCCCACTCAACTCTAAAAGACACCCATATAGCAGTCAAGGAAAAGGGAAAAATAATTGTCCAGAACCTAAGCAAAAAATACAGCACGCATCTAAAAAAAACTCTGCACTATTGACATAAAAACAGCGAAATCGGCCCAGCTCTTCCTTCTCGGCAAATGCATAAATAAGAGAAGTTCATATAAAACTGACCCTACAGTTTTCTTAGATGTTACTGGTTTTAGATGATCTATTGTCTTATTGCTGAGAAGTTAAGAGCACGCAATGTAATTCCAAGTAAGTACTAAGTACGGACACATGTACTCCTATCTTATTATTAAAGATTAGTGCTTGCATAAACAATTTTAGAGGCATGACGTTTTGTGATAAGAATGGAGTATCAGGTTATTCATGAATCATACTCCAGGAGTACATGATAATTTTCTGTAATTTAATATTAAGCCCACATCTTTGCAAAGGTGGATGCAATTGCTTGCCTTACTAGTTCACTTAAAATACATTTTCAGAAGCCCAGAGCAACATTTTTTTTATACAAGTAAGAAGCCCAAAGTAGCAACAACATAAGCAAATTGTTTCCTCGGGTTAAAAACAGTAAGAGTGTTACCACTGAGTACCAATTTGCAAAAGAGTCATATCATAATGACCATTTTCCGACAATTCATGTTAATGATAGAAACTCTCGGAAAAAAAAGGAAAAACAAAAATTAAACATACGTGGAACTTACTACAAAAATCTCAATAAACCGACTCTATAGAAAAAGAAAAAAATTCAAATTTATAATAACAATTCACTTAGAACTTAAAATGTTGAAGATAATTTCGACGAAAAAAAAAACGAAGTGACTTGTCGAAACCAAAAGTGGAAATTTAAGAAAATCGACCGGAAAAATTACCGTCGGTTTCAAGGCAAATCCTGCATTGAATTTGTTCTCCAGGGCCGGCCTCCAGATCGATCTCGCTGGGTTCAGCCATCGGCGTCGGAGGCACGAGAGGCGAAGACTCCGAGCGATCCGCCATTGAATTGCGGGGGAGAGACAGAGAATAAGCTCGTTTGAGAAATTTTAGGGAAACGAGCCTAAAACCATGAAATTCATAGAGAAAAACCCTACTCCTGAACTCTTTCTGTCCCTTCGCGTATGTGTCTCGGTGGGAGAGAGAATTGAGCAGCGCTGAAGTTTCTGATGACACGAGGAGAGCGAAGAAACAAAAAGCTCCTCCAGCGGTGATGTAATGATACTGTGCGAAGAAAAATGACAATCACGTAATACTTTTCTTTTCCAATATATTTTATAATTATATTTTAAAATAAAAAATATTATTATAAATATCATATAAAATAATATCACTTTCTAAACATATCTTTATTTTATATTATATATTATGATATTATGAAAAATATTATGTGTTTATATTTACTCTTGTAAAATATTTACTGGGTTTCCAAATTACGTAATGATATTTCACGACATATTTCTTAATACATGTTGTAAAATAAAGACTTTTGATAAAATGAGAATATTTTGATAAAATAATATTATTTTTATAAATTAATTTATAAAAATATCATTTCTTTTAAGATATTATTATGTAAAATATTGTGAAAAGTGATATATCTTTATCATTTTTCTTCCGAATTTAGACCGCAGTTTTTTCCTGTTTCATTACTATGTCTTTTACCTTTTTTATTACGTTTGAATTGAGAAGTGATCTCAACTCATCTCATCCTTTTTCATTATTATAACTTTTATAAATTTTCACACAAAATATAATAAACAATTCAATTTTTTCAAATTTCAAAACAATAATAATATTAAAAATAATATTCTAATAATATTTTATTCAACTTTCAACTTTTATCTCAACTTATCTAATCTCAATTTATTATCCCAAAGATCACCTTATTCTCTTTTTTTTGTTTTTTTTTTTTCATACACAATATAGTACTATATAGGAAGTTTTACTCCTTAATTTTTAAATTTATATAATTTTAACAGTATAATATTTTTTAAGAGCTCATTTAAATATTTGGAGTATAGAATTATATGAATAGATATGTAAATAGTATTGAAATGATTTAAATTAAAAAAAAAAATTATGAGATTTTGAGAAATGAGAAATAAAAAGTGAAATAAAAATATTATAAAGTTAAAATATTATTTGAATATAATTTTTTAATATGATATTTTTTTTAAATTTGAAAAAGTTGTATTAATTTTATATTTTGTTTTAAAATTTGAAGGAAAAGTTTTCTTGCAAATGAGTTCGTGCACCAAACAACGCACCGATGCTAATATGTAAGATATGCATTTAATGAAACGATACGAATTGAAGACAGAAATGATTTTTGTGAGATAAAAGACCTTTTTTTTCTCTCAAAATTTTTCTTTTCAATAAAAAAAGCCATGTCAGTGCCAGCACGGATTTGGTGCGCCTGCTTATACTTAACAAGGCTCTTTGTAAAAGTTGTAATAATTAGATAATGAATAAATGAAAAAGTTAAATATTTGAGATTGAAAAATATTTTATATTTTAATAATATTTGAGAAAGAAATTGTGAATGTTTTGATAATTACACATCTCATTTCATTACCTAAACATGGCCTAATTATGATCCTCTTCTAACACTAATCTTGGTGAAATACATAGAATTGAAAGAGACAAATTGTTTATGACGAAAGAAATGCAAAAAATGAGAAATAAAGTGATAATAAAGGATATAAATAGAACAAAACGGAAAATGCAATGAGATGAGAAGTGCAAAAGATGAATAAAGAAGTAGTAATACAAGGTGAAACTAATAAAGAGATATTCTAAGTATCTAAACGGCCTTCAGCCTAAGGTGGGATGAGAATTATATAAATAATAATGAAATAATTTTTGAATAATAGTGAAATGATTTGTATTAAAATATTTTATTAGGTTTTGGGATGAGAGATAAAAAAAAATTTGAATAAAAATATTGTAAAGTTAAAAAATTATTTGAATATAATTTTTTTAAATATAATTTTTGTTTTGAAATTGAAAAAAACTGTATTATTTTTTGTATTTTGTTTAGAAACTTGGAAAAACTTGTAATAATTACTAGTTAGTTAATGATTAGATGAAATAGTTGAATATTTAAAATTAAAAAATATTCTATATTTGAGTAATATTTGGAAATGAAATTGTGAAAATTTTTAGATAAGATGAGAAATTCTCATCTCATCTAAGTTTCCAAACAACCTCTAAAATAAAAATGTTAAATATTCGACAATAATAATGAGAAATAAGTTTACAAATTGAGGCCATTTTATAATCAAATATATGATATCAAATTAAGTGAATTTGTAAGGTAATTATTTTTATCAATAATCTTAACATTTCTCTAATATAAAACGTGGAATATTTTGTAGATTGTATTTTCAAGAATGATTAAATACCAAAACATTCTATATTTTCATTAAATAAATAGTTTTTACCTCACGTTAGATTTTTTATGAAGCAAAACCACCATGCAAACGCGCCATTTTTACTTTGTTAAGTCTCATATTTATGCAAATTAAGTAAATTATTTTATTTTTTACCAATGGAACGTAGGATTTATAAATTGTTTTTGAACCGAATAAATCAATATATTTATTATTCATTATTGATCAAATTTTCAAATAAGCATTAAATATTTATTAAATGTTACTGGTGTCATATATTATATCTATCTCTTTCAAATCCATATAAAAATCGAACTTAAAAAGTTTAGGGATTTGAATCCATATTTTTTTCTTATTAGATGTAAAATTTTATCAAGATTTGTATAGATATTAAAGTAACGCTACATATAATCGTAAAGTGCGTAAACGATGTACAGTTATTTAAAAAAGAAAGGTCTATTATTAAAAAAATTATTTATTTTTCATATAGATCCTGTATTTATTTATTTTTTTTAAAATGATTGCGGGACGCTTGTACGACTAAAATTATCATTTCTCATATATTAAATATTAAATTTGATTCATTTCCTAAGATAATGAATAGTTGGTTTTGGATTTTGTTTTTGTCTAAATCATGATTTTATAATTGACCATTTGTGTGTTTTGGACGTCGGCTTTATGATAATAACATCTTTACACAAATTTACTACACGGGAACCAAAATTTAGGCGTAAAGATACATGCAAAGGTCAGCACCAGTAGAAGCGATGCATATTCTTTTCCTTAAATTATAAATAAAGATATTTAAAATAACAAAATATAAAAATATATATATTTAAAATATTTGTGCGTGGCCTTTCAACACGCGGTTGCTGTCAACTGGAATGCCGGACTTCTCTTTCGAGTGTCGGGTTTAATGAAGTATGGAGTCGGGCTGCATGTACAATTGGATCCCTTTTCTTAGAGAAATTCTTTCAACTAAATTGGTTCATGTAATTATAGTTTTATTTATAATATTCATTTTGTTATTTTTATTTTAAATTTTAAATTTTAAATTTTATAATTTTCGACTCGTCAATAACTATACGAAGAGAAAATATTTTATAAGTTTTTTTTTTAATATATTTCAAATTTTCCATTGGGTAATCGGTTTTGATGAAATGACCGAGTCGACCGACGCTTCCAAATTGTCCCGCATAAGCTCTCCTTCGTCGATATTTCTTCTTGATTCAAGTGTATGTCACCTAAAGACTCTCTTTGGTTAAAGGTTTAGATGTGAATGGAATGTGGGGGTTTTTATTTTTGTTTTTTGTTTTTTCTCTTGAACTACGATGCTTTCCCTCACTTTCAGGAAACTTCTTTCAAGAAATTCCTTTAATACAGCCGCTTAATTAAGATCATTGTTATTTATCATACGCACCACTTATTTTTATTTTTATTTTTATTAAATTAATTAAATTTTTTAACTCGTTATCCATAATACACACATTTGAAAAGAGGAAAAAAAAAAAATTTATATATCGTGTGTAGTGTAAATATGAAGAATAAAATTTTTTGGTTGGAATTATAGTTCTTTGCAGGAATTCACTTAATCCATGACAACCAAGCTTTAACTGCAGATATATGAAAATAAATCTAACAAGAGCACCAAATTGCTTGAAAATTCTTACACTAGAACCTGACTGAAAGTAGCTAAATTGAAACCATAACATTTTGTCAAATTTATCATCGCCGCAGCTCAATAGTTATACAGTACTCTAGTCGTGCAATAGAAATATGACTACCGATAGAACCACAACAATCCTAAGCAGGCCTCCTCATTAGCTAAAATAAGAAATTAAGATGCTGTTAGACAACATTCACATTGAGAGACTGTTTGTGGCGGAGGCTCTAAAGCTTCTGCAGTTTACTTCTTCCTTTTCTTTGGGGGCTGGAGTGCTTCCTCATCTTCATCCTCCTCCTCCTCGTTGTCTTCTTCCTCTACCACTTCTTCATCCTCTTCTCCACCGTCGTCATCGTCATCATCGTCGTCGTCATCATCATCATCTTCATCTTGGTCATCACCATCCTCTTCTTCGTCATCCTCTTCCTCTTCCCCATTCTCCTCTGCTCCACCTGCCCCACCTTCCGAACCCTTCTTTGGGTTACTCTTATTGTTGTTGGGGTTGCTACCATATTCTCCTACATCTTCAGATGACAAGTCCTCTTCGCCTCCTTCAAATCCACCGTCACCATCATTGTCATCTTCCCCATCATCATCATCGCCATCATCTCCATCAGCATCAACTGGCTTGTCTTGGTTTTGAGCGTTTTGATCTCCTTTGATGTGAGGATCCTGAAGCTGTGTTCCATAGCAGGTCAAGAGAGAATATAGAGTATCACAGGTAAAAATGGAGAGAAGATATGGCACATGCACTGCATAATTTGGCAAGGGCCAGATATTCCAAATTATCATTATATGCATCAAGCCATTTCTCCACCCCAAAAAGGGGAAAACAACATAAGACACAATAAAGAACACATCAATAAGCTATGCTAAACCAAGCATCAATCCTACCACTGTTAAATACCTGTTCTGGGTCATTCTAAAAATCAATAGTATCAGAAATGTGTCACAAACAAGAAGATCAAACTAAATAGGTGGGCATAGTAGTGAGATTGAGAGATGAGCATGCTCCGTTTGGATTGAGAGATGAGATGAAATGAGTTTACACGGTTTGTGAATAGTAATAAGATTTATGAGTTAAAATTTGTGAATAGTAGCGAGATCATTGATCTCAACTCACCTTTCAATCCAAACCGGCTATTACATGGTTTTAGGTCAAAAGAGCAAAAACTAGACATGTTAGCCCAAGAATCGACCAGACTGTTGTCTAAAGAATCCCTTCAATGCGAATGCACACGCAATAAGGAGAGGTGTGGGTGGTAGTCCAGACGGGTTCATTATCTTCCTATTTTCAAAAGGCAAAAGGGGACCTTGGAGGTAATGGAATGGAATATGCCATCACACAGTAAGATAAAAAGGAAATATGCCTCCAATAGGCAAGGGGGGCAGCCTTCCCACTAACGCTTACTCGATTTGTCCTACACTGTCAAGTATTCCCCCCCACCCCCACTAATGCGATTCTCTGTTAGCTTAAAGGTGAGAAAGCCAGAGATTGGGTGCATGCTTGCTTTGAGTTCAAGCTGTTAATTCTTTATCAGCACAGTTCACTAGCATCAAGCACAGACACAGTGGTATGAATTGAAAGTCCACTTCCTCGAGTACCAACTTGAAATAAAGAAGAAATGAGAAGATATATTAGCCCCAAAATACCAGACAAGTGGAATTTTTCAAAAAGGGAAAAAATCATAAATAAATAAAAAATATAATATTGGAATACTGAAATTAGATAAATAAACATATCATATATGATATATCCTACAGTAATTAATGTTTTATCTCATGAAAATTTAATGATGTGTTTATTTTCTTCGAACAGATGACCTAATATGGATAAATAATTAAATACATGCCACGTATCCCGCTTAAATATTGGAAACATGTCACGCATCCCACATCTGTCGAACGGGTCGAGTTACATCCAAACCGGACCCGATTTCTTTTGCTTAGGAAAATAGTTTTTTTCTCTTTTTTTCAATATTTTTAAAAATAAAATAATGTATAAGACCGTTGGATAACATAAGAAATGATTGAAGGAGAGGAGAGCATATCCCAGAGGATATTTCTCCCAACGTTGTCCCGTAAATTATAAAATATCCCAATCCCAGGAACGCTGACCTTTTCCTCGTCAGAAAAGGACAACATAAGATTTTTTGTTTTATTTTTATGTTGGTTCCCGACTGAACTGCTTCCACGTGCGACTACAATCGGAACTCAACCTACCCCCAAAAACCTACGGTTAATCTACTCTTTTCTGAGTCCGGACTAACGTTCACGCAGTGCGCACGTTAGCAATTAACAAGGAAACAGGAGAGATAAAACCTAATCCCCGACCGCGTGCTGTGCTCGCCGGTCTCCGACAAAACTTTTTTGAAACCCAGCCGGCGTACCACATAAAAAAAAAATTGCAAGGAAGAACAAAAAAAAAATTGCAAGGAAGAACGAAGTGCGCAGGATAAAGATGTCTAAAGCACCGACGCACCTTAGTAGGGACCAAAAAGGAGTTTTGGAGAGGACTAAAGAACCGTACAAGTCCAAATCCGATGGTTGACAAAACTATTTTCTTTCTAAATAAAAAAAATAAAGTGTCTTAAAAGAATAAAAAGAGAGATAAAACAAGTGCGTTACCGGAGCAAGGAGGTGGGTTTTCAGCAGAGCCGAGAGGAACAAAGTCGATAGAGCATCCCCGGCGCACATTAGCGCTCCGTTACCAAGCGTAGCCACCGCCGAACCCTGCTTCGCCTCCATAATAAAAAAATAGAAGTGCCTGAGCAAACACGAAATAAATAAATAAATTAGCTGCTGCCGTCAGATCCGGTAAAAACTCATTCCAGCCGTTGGATCTCACTCCATTCACGTCACAGACAGGCACCGAAAATTCCTTTTTTTTTTTAAATGAAAAAAGTTATGTATTTCTAAAGCTGTGCAAATAGTTTTTTTTTTTTCTCTAAAAAATAAAGGTGTTTTCAACGGATAGTTTTAGCAAAAGACAAAGGGTCACTTTCCAGCGCAGAGAAAATTCTCCGGCAACTAATGAAGTGGTTGTTTAACCGGAAATTGCGCAATCGCGGGAGGTTGTGATGGAAAAAGTTAACAAAACTCGCCGGAAATCGAACGATTCGAAAAGTTGGGACTAAGACCCGCCAAAACTAAACGGAATCTCAAAATCGTCTGGAAGCTAGAAACTACGAGAATGAACTGCATGATAAGGTGAAGAAGTGAGGTAAAGCTGAAAACGCTAGTAATCAAACGGGGAAATCGATAGCAAGGGTTATCACTTGGCAAGAGATGTAAAGAATCAGAGAGCAAAACCATACCAGAAAGAAAGATCTGCGCGCTGCGATGCTGGATCCGATAGTTTCAGCCTCTAGAACTTGGGGAATCGAGCAGCAGAGAGCCCGTGCATTACCGACCGTCCGATCGTAATCTTAGAGACACAGAGAAATCAAGATATAGAAATATCAGAGGTCTCAGAGAGAGAGAGGGAGAGAGGGAGCGAGAGTACTGGTGGTGACTGACTGCCCGTAATTTCTCAGTCAGGTTTCGGGCAGCTCGGGCAGCGTACTCATCTTGTAAACGGATAGTGTTCGGTGTTTGGGCTGACCAAAGAGTTAAGTCTGGACAAGTGTAGGTTTTATTAACTTTCAACGTTTTTATTTTCTTCTACTAATTAGAAAAAAACGTTTTTTCTTCTTTTTAAGACCGGAAAAGGGAATACAAACTTCATGCAATTCTCTTCTAATTATTATTTTGTCTATAAATTCGGCCGTCTTCAATCTTATGTGATTTTTTAATGTAATTTAAAAAAAATCTGTCATTCTGCTATTTATAATATGTTGGGTTAATTCATTATTTAGCATGGGACCACGTTAATTATAAAAAATTAAAAATTAAATTTTACATGTTTTCATATTAATAATGTATTTATATTTTTTTTAGTTATTTATCAATTTTTTTAATATTTAATATAAAAGATCTAAATAATATAATTATGAAAAGACTTGGATCGAGAAAAATGTGAAATCCAATGAATCCTTATCAACAATGGTTGAGTTGATTAACTCGAGTAGAGATTAACTAAGATTAATAATCAAATTTTTTATTTTAATATTCTTTTGCTTCTTTGACAAGGGTTCGTTAGTTGATAGGTGGGTCCTACAGCTGTAATTGGCTTCTTTCTTTTTTTTTCTTTTTTTCTTTATTTATTTATTTATTTTTTTGAGGGTTCGGTGGGCTTTGATTGGATGGAAAGGAGAAGGAAAAAAAGTGGAGGGATAGGAATAACAGAATAAGAGCCTTTGGATTGAGTGGGAGAATAAAGACGAGGCAGGCAGGAATGGAGAGGATTGCGGAGGAATATCGGATGAGAAATTATATTTGTAATTTATGTCTTTTGTTTTTTGAAATTAAGTAAATTTGGGATTTAAATAAAAAAAATTATTTTTTAATAATATTTTTATTTTTTTAAAATAAAATATATGAAGAATGCACGCTCTAAAATTGATTTAAGATATTTTCTTTGAAATAAAAACAAAGATTCTATGTTTCTTTTACTAGAATCTATAGATCCAATTAGACTCAATTATATTATAAAATCATACCCTCATAATATTATAAAGTCACAAATTATATCATCTCGTCTTATTTTAATCATTATAATTTTTTTAATCTCCAGCATAGAATACAATAAATAATTTAATTATTTTAAATTTAAAAATAAAAATTATATTCTAATAATATTTTATTCAAATTTTGTCTAACAAACGAGATTGAGAGTTATTTATAAGAAAAAACCTAACCAATTCGGATGACTGTTAGGTGAGGGGAGACTTGGGACTGTGTTAGGTGACAAGGAATTTTAAGAGAGAGTTCGGTTATTTGACTCTCCATATATTTAATATTCTATGATAAATAAATAAAAAATCTTATAATTAGTATGAAAATTAATAGAGTACGCTAGTAAAATAATTACATAGTATAATTTAATTTAAAAGATAAATTTTATAATTTAAATCTTATAAATCAACTGAATAATTTTATTTAAAGGCTTTTATAACATATATCATCTTTGTGGCATGATATGATTTATAAGATAAGTTAGAAAATTATTGGAAGTCTTGCCATTTGGATAATTAGTAGGTGTTGTCGTTGATGTGCCCAAAAAGGAGCAAGAACTGATGATAATTCGGATTCCTGAGCCCGACCAGGCCTAAAAAAGGGTCCAAATTGGTCTAATTATTGCAACGGAGGCCTAGGTTGGGCTTTCCCATCCAAAATGACCTTTATATATGTGTTCATGTTTTCTTTCCAAATCTAATTTGTTTTCGCCAAGGCCCAAAGGAAGTTCTTTCTGCTAATTTCTTTATGGAAAAAGCTTTGCTTTCCGCTGAAGCTTCCGCTGGTAATATATATATTTTTATTTTGTGATTAAGTAAATGCTTTTTAATAATATTATGAATTTTTTTTAAAATATTTAAATATGTTAAAAAAATCATGTAAAATATATATATATATATATACAGAATGCATTAGCGGGAGCCCCAACAGTGGGCGTAGATCCACTCTTTATTTATCGAATAATGTTAAATATAATTTTAAGATATACAAGTGATGTATGTCCTAGGACTGTAAATATTATTTCTATACATATCTCTCTTGTTCTCTGTCTAAACTTCCTTCGTTCTACTCCGATAAATGTCATCATGTTTCGCTCTATTTTGGCTCCTATAACTATTTCAAACTGATACAGGCGATGTAAAATTATTTCGTAATTTTTTTTGAAATTTGTAAGCTTTGATTTGTCAAATTTAATCTAGCGCTTTACATTCTTGCTGTAATGAGTTATGAAAATCCTTTTTACGTCATATTTCATATTTGAGTTGCTTTGATTTAAACATTTTAGCTTGTATTTATGTCCACATGTGTATGGATATAAACATATAGAAAATTATTTATATATACAAACTACATGTACTCCCTCCAAAAAAAATTAGAGGAAATTTAGGATTTACATGAAAAAATTATTATTATTATTTTTATTATGGATACTACTTTTTTTTCTAAAAGAAGTGTGCAGCAATACTTGCACAACCTACCATTATACTAAACATTATTATTGTTTAATAATAATATTTTTATTAGAGTATTATTGAAAGTTGAATAAAATTTATTAGAGTATTATTTTTTAATATTATTATTATTTTGAAATTTGAAAAAGTTGAATTATTTATTATATTAAAATTTTTAAAAATTATAATAATTAAATGATATTAAATGAAATGAGTTGAGACCTTATTGTATCCAAATCGGGTCTTAGAAGTTGGGTCGAGGAGAACAAAAAAGGGTTAAAATGTGATTAAAATTTAAACCCAACCCAAGGTTGTCGTCACAGAAGTCTAGCCTTGTCAAAAGTAACTAAATTTTTTTTAAAAAAAATGGATAAAGCAATTATTGCATGTGGGTCCAATACCCTCTTCATCTTCTTCTTCTTCTTCTTCTTCTTTTGTTTTTTTAGCTTTTTCCTAGTAATTGGATCCGACACACCATGCTCGATCTTCATCATGTTGCATGCCTTCTTTGATTTTATTTATAAAAAAGGATAAAGTTATGGACAAGTATCACGAAAACAAAAAAGGAGGGCATTCCATGCATGAATTTGTCTGTGTATGCATCACTTTTCATTGTTTATGATGTCTATTTTATGTTTTTTTTTTTTTTAAATGTTAGGTACACATACATACGCATATCAAAATTCTTTACTAATTAATAAGATACGTGCGTTCGCGGTCCGATACACGTTGCCATCATAATTGCATACATGCATGCATCATATTATATGTGACAACGAAGTGGGTATACACGAGCTTTGATACAAACTATATTCCATCAAAAGTTTCCAAGAAAGGGTAAAAGCTAGCGTATGCATGTATGTATCAAAACTATATATGATGGAAGCATTAGAATACATTCCAAACATGCGTGAGTGGACAAAAGCGTGCCCACTTTACACCTAAGTTGACAAGTCATGAATCGGTTTATAATATATACTAATTACTCGATCTACAAACTTTACTTTATATATATAAAAAATGGTAATATTAGTGTAAGGGGATTTTTCCCACAAGGCCCAAAAGGTCCTATCAAGTTCGACTTAGAGTAGAAAACCATGAACCCAGCCTATTAGGAGGCTCCTCTGTACATAACTTATAAGAGGGATGGTGTTGCAGAGAATGAGACTCGTCGATTTGAAGACCTCTCAGGTAGTGTCTAGTCCTCGAGTGCTCGCTCGCACGGCAGACGTGATATATAGAGAACCGTTGATCTATTGATAGAGAACGCATGAACGGACCAGGAGGAAAGCAGACTAAGAGGAGAAGGTTGGAAAACTACGCCGTATTAATGGTTCTGCCACACAAACAACATGCCACATTAATGGCGCCGTCGTAGAGCCCCGTCCCATTTAAAGACTCTAACAAAAAGAACAGTACGAGGAACCCGGATTTCATGAATGCAGGCATGATCTGTTCTTCAGACTTGTAATATAAATAGCTGATTCCAAGTACAAGAATACTCCTCTCAGATTTTTAGACTTTCTTGCTTATTTGCTACACTCCAATAATATTTATTAATTTTGGCATTCGAGGTTCTGCGACCCCAAGACCATCCTTTTAAAACTGTAGTATTTTCTATCTTGTGTAGAGCTCGTTTTCGAAGACTTGGGTTATTGGAGTTTGGTCCAAAAGTGTGTAAAACATGACGTTAACAATTAATCTAAGTGATATGTTTCCTCTTTTTTCTAAGTGGAGTTTTGTGGTTATTTTAGGTGGAATAGGTGATGATATAAATAAATTTTCATTGCTTGCAAAGAAAATAATTAGTAAAATATAAAAAGTAATGTTGGGTAGTGTTTGTTTACAAAGGAAAAGGTACATAATGGACACTAATGATATCATGGATTAATCACTAATCCCAATATTTAATTGGAAAGGTCCATTAATCTTAAAGAAATAATACAGCATGATTTGATCGATTAATTCAAAATATATTCATAATTAAGCAAAATACAATAAAATTAACCAAAGTAAATATTACTAGGAAAGAAAATGATATGGTACTTGCAAGTCAGTGTGGATCGGAGGAGGATCTCCACGTACGCTCATGTAAAATTAGAATGTATTCAACTGTTTATAAATATAATTTTTTTTTATAACATATTAATGTGAAGAGGAATTAGTAATATAATTTCTTTATTATAATGTCCTGATCCGATCCTATCCGTAATGATGCAATCAAGAAGAAAAGGAACCAAAAAAACTTGAATCAATTATGTGATGGGATTTTCCTTTTAGGTCGTAGGGAGCAAAAATGACTCCGACCAAAGTGCAGACACAGACACAAAGCAAAATGGGCATCAAAATCTGGGTTGATCGATCAGAATCTAATTTTATCTAATGATTTCTGTTGAATCTTCAAAAATTCTGACGCCACATGCACCAAGCATTAATCTTAGTGGCAACCACTAGTTTAGGATGCACTTGCGAATACCACCACAAATAGGAAAAGTAGAGTCATGTTTGGGTGACGTCGTTTCTCATATTCTTTATCCAAACAAATACACAGAGAGCAGAAAATGACAAGGAAAATCACCAAGGAACCAGCCAACCATTGATCGAGATGTTTCTAGCAAGGCATGCACCCCCACCAGCACCATCATATATATAAACTTTACACACATCATAATTGGCACCATGACCTAATTATATAATTATAAAAAATCTATCGTCGTCGATCTCTTCATTTTTTAAAGATTGTCTCTGAGTAGATAGTCCATACAATAATAATGTCACTAGTTTATGGTAACCTGCACTTGATCATGGCATTAATCAAGAATATAAAGGATATATCTAATTAACAACAATTACATGATGTGACGGGTATGGTCATGTCTTAAATTAATTAGATTGAAGTCTCTAGATGGCAACAGGACATTAATAATTTCTGACCTAAAACCACATCATATTCACAAAATTGTCCAAACCAAATATTTCTGGTGATCTCCTAATTTTCCAAATAACACATGCAAGTCGAGCTAGCATTTAATTTCCAGCATGTTTGAGGAATTTATTAATTCATGACCATATAATATGTACGTACGTACGTACGTACTAGGAAACTAATTGGCCGGCTAATAATTTGAGGAGCCATGCATGCATGCATATTCTTCTCAACGAGTACTAATTTAATGTTTTCTGATCTCTAGCTAGCTATATTAATATATATATATATATGACTCTCGATCACGACCATGCAATAAAGAGATCATGACTTCTTTGTCTTTGAATCTTCACTATCAATTAGGCACACGCGGATAAAGGGTGCGCGCATGCATGCAGTACGGGCTCATCATGCAAAAAAGTCGATAAGTAAATTATAATTAATAACATAAAAAAAAAAAAAAACATGAAAGTCTTTGTTTATAAATTCATGGAATTTTGCTCATAACAACATTAATTTTGGTATGAAACATGATGAATATCATGATCACTGGGTACGTACTATACTAGTAATTATAGATAGGGCTACTACCCGCATGGTACGGGATAGGGGGTACCACCCCCGTATGGGTGGAGCAGTGTAGCCCACCCGCCCATGCAGGGGCGGGGTATAAGGCCCTGTTGCCTACCCCTAATTACAAGGATGAATAACATAATGGTCAATATGATCACGTCACTTTATTTATATTACTACTTACCAAACTAATTACAGGGATATATATATATATATATCTTTGTTGCTTAATTTAGAGCTCGTTTAGATATAAAAATATATATATGCAGAAATTTATATCCTTTACCATAAAATCTTGAATGGATCTTCTGTTAAACAGGCAACATCTCTTTGCATTTCTATATATACCAATAATTACAGGGATGAATAACGACATAAATTTTAGTATGACACGTGATGATGAATATCATGACTGGGTACTGTCACTTTATTTATAGTACTTACCAAACTGATTACAGGGATATATATATATATATATATATCTTTGTTGCTTAATTTAGGGCTCTTTCACATATATATATATATATATATGTATATAGCACTTGTATTAATCAGTCATCATACTCATCATGATGAAATACAGAGAATTGACGATTACATTATAAATAGCTCCACAAATAATTAATGGCAGTTGCAACAAATAAGGATTGACTACAGATCATCAGGTGCAAGTAGCCTCTCTCTCTCTCTCTCTCTCTCTCCATATAATTAATAAACCTATCACATGATCGTACCATTGAATATTTTTGGGAGCTTGAGATTTTCATGCAATCATGTGGATCGGTACTCATATATATGTTGAATTTAGCTTTGCGAATATATATATATATTATATCAATTATATTGATCCTTTGAATGAGATTTTATTTCCAAATTAAGGGTGCAGATTAAACATGAGGACTGCCATAACAACTTATTAAATGAATGGCAACTTGAAACTAAAAAGGGTTGAGATCAGTTTCTGTCCGTCCCTGTCGCTGCAGGATCCCAAGGGCCAATAATAAATAAATATACGTTAAGCTGGAAAGCTGGCTAGCTATGAGGCTATGAGCTGTTCGATCAGCAAAACTTCCAAATTCCATTTAAAAAGAAGAAAAGTCTATTTGTTTTTAGCAAATTAAACGTCACTAGCAAACTTTAGGCGCCGCCGAGTGGTTTGGTTGCCTACCTTCCATCTCATATACATACTAAGAAACAGTTAAAAAAGGAAACTCCATTACACGTGTACATATATATATATATAATATAAGAAAAATGATATTTAGAGTCATAGAATGTGTAAGTATTGTGCATTTAAAAAAAATAAATAAATATGAAATTCACTATAAAAAAAATTAATTTTTTGATAATAGACTTTACTCTTGTACATCCCATGACTGTATCTAGCATTACTCGTAATATAAAGTAATGTTATTCTTTATCTTGAGTTTTATTATATCATTGATCCATCATGCCAAATAATTATATACGAGGTTCTTATTAATTGGCTTTTCACATCAAATATTTGTATAGAAAGTTGCTTAAGAATTTAAAATGTATCATATCAATTAATACTAGTGTTATTTGGAATAACAAATCCAAAATGAAAAATAGTTCTTTTTTTTTAAATTTTATTTATAGCATATGCCTTCTACTTGTAAATATGCATGCAATTTGGAGAAAAGGGAAGGGGTTTTGGCAATTTGCATTCATTAATGACAAGTTGAGAATCCTAGCAGCTTCCACAAAACAATATGTTTTCTAGCTGATCTGTATATATAAAAAGAGGCACATGATCTATAAGTGTCATTCCACATGATCTATAATTCTTCAATTGATGGTAAGATGGAATCGAATTAGAACTCACACCCATCCAATGAATCATTTGATTTTTTTTACCATCAGAATATATATCAAAAACATTTTAAGAATATAATATTGCATTCATGTAATCTTTATTGACATGATGATGATCATCAGTTTATTTGGTTGCAATTATTCGATTCTTCTTGCATTCAGCCCACCTCCATAACTTGCTAGCTAAGATTATATAAATATATATATATTTATACTATATGATCAGTTTTTTACATCAAAATTAATTAATCATATTTATTTTTATTTTTTATTTATTTTTTTGTATTTTCTAGTAAAAGCGAATCAGTTAGTGCCTCATGATCCATCTATTTTATTATATAGTTCTTTTCTCGAATAAAACTTTAATAATTAATTAACAGGTGGGTATGTATGATTCTCTTTATTTTCAATTCCTAGTCTATACGGCTATATATACTCATATATATTATATATATATATATGCTCACATAATTCCTTGGACCTTTTGTTGCGTTAAATGCTACCTTTTGACCAATTAAATACTTAAATCATGATCCCATTGGTCGATAAGGTACATTAGGAGGAAGTGTGAGTTTTTGTGTTGGACCAATGTATGATCTAAATATATATGTTGATCTCTTATATGTATAATATGTGGATATTAATTAAATAAAATAAAAGCAAGCAAATCTAAAGTTTAATACCATATATAGTAATTAATCGTGGTAAGTCATAATCTCATCTTTTTTAAAACCAATAATAATGAATGGTTTTTGTATTAACCACCAAATGCTGATTAGTTAATTAAAATAAAACCTATTACTTTCCTTTTTGGTTTTTTTATTGTTAATTAAAATAAAAAAGAGTTCATCTCTCATACTTTTATCTGCAGAGGTTGAGTCCTCTCTTTCTATGAAGGGTGATGTTGGATTGTCTCTTGGACGTTTGCCTGTAGAGAGTATCAGCAGTAGTGAAGACCAGATCAGTCACAAAAAAAAAATAGTGTACTGGTGGAGTTCCAAATGCATTATTTTAACTTATGATGTCATGTTTGATATGGAGACATCTCATAATATATATGCTCATGGATGTAAGTTTTTTTATGAATGAATGATGACAGTTTTTCTTAAAAAATACCGATAAGTTAATAACTCATATTTTTACATAAAATTCATGGCAGAAAAAGATTGTTAAGTAATTATAACTGTAGAAATGGAGAGAGTCAACAATGGAATAATCAACCTATCAATGAACTGGTAAGCAACTAATTTTCTCCAAATTGCTAATCTTCTACATAATTAGATAATGTAAAATATTGAAAACATTTAGATGTTTTTGTACATGGAGCTCAATTTAAATCTAAAATAATTATTTCTTACTCAGTGAAATCTTGAGGAAAACAATTCTCAAGCTATTTCATATATAATAATCAACATTAGATGATCTGTAATCTAATTATTTCACATTAGGGGCCAGTATTGAGAAGTGAAAAATGATATTTACAGTCATAGAGTGCGTAAGTGTCGCGCACTTCTTTAAAAAAAAATGAATAAATATAGGATCTATATAAAAAAAAAATTAATCTTTTAACAATAGATTCTACTCATTTTTAAAAAGAGTGGGCGGTGCATGTACAAACACATAAATGTATTTGTATTACTTTTCAGAAGACTAATGTTTTCCAAACAACTCAAAGTAGGTTATTTATTTATTTCTTCAAAAATTTTATGTGCAGTTATTTTTTCATACTACTTGTATACTTTATGATTGGCTGCGTCACTTTTTTTTAATATAAAATAATTATTTTAGCCAATTAAATTAGTAAAGTGTATATAAAATACATAAAAATAACTGTATGTAACATAATTCTTATTTTTCACTTGGGACTAAGAAATTAATTTTGGAGGTAGATGGATGCAAGATGCTTGCAGGCATAGATAGTTTCAAAGCATTGGACAGCATCTTCCAATAGCCGTTACTATTCTTCCTCTTTGAAAAAAAACAAAAGTTTCAAATGTTTGAACGCCGATGCCCCCACACGCAATAGAGCGCGTGTACTCCTTCGTACGGTCAAAAAGCCGGTGACCACTGACTTTCCCGCCTCCGAAAACTTCCGGCTCCGATCGCGCGTGTATTAGCATATTCGGCTAGCGATCAGGTGTGCAGGTTATGCCAAAATAGCCAACATGGTGCGCACATTAGTGGTAGTGGAAAGATGACAATGACGACGATGACGACGCTTAGGTTAAATGAAAGAAATCTTTGACTCTCTGTAGCTCCCGATGACAACTACTGCTATATTATGCATTTCATTTTTTTTTTCTTAGAGAAAATTGGATGCGAAAAATAATTTTTTATTATTCTTTTTATTCAATAGATATGATTGTTTTTATACAGCCAATGTTAATTCCTAATGGAACAGTAGTCTGAAAATTAAAATTAAAAAAATGGTTCGGGAGATGGCTTTTAAGCTGTCGTTGTTTTCATTTGATTCTGCTGCAAGATGACGGGACTTTGGGCTCTGGGAGTTGAGATAGAGCTAGGGTTTCGATTCGAGCCAGGGATGTTTGTGCTTTGTTTTGGTGTTCCCAGGGCTGGGATTTGAGCGGGAAACAAAAAGAAAATTAATAGTTGGCTTTACCCCAAGGTTCGGCTTTTTGTTTCTGTCTTGTTATTGAATTTTGTCAGCCCATGCTTCGACTCTGTTTGGTTTGCGGGAAAGGTGACGAAAAGAAAGTTGAAGTTTTGAGTTTTTATTATGTTTAATTCATGATTACACGCTGTTCACTTGGAGTGTGGAAATATTTGTCTCTCTTTTATATGAGTTTCACTTTTGGTTGTTGTGAGTAGTGAACTGCTTGGAAATATAAAGGGTCTGTTCTCGTGTTTTTTCTTCTCTCTCTCTTTTTTTATTTGACTTTTGGTCAGTCCGCTGGTTGCTATTGCCGTACTTTGTAAAACGAATGTCTTTCTATTCTTCCCCCCCCGCCCCCTATTGGTTCGAGTGTGTCTTGGGTTTGATGCAGAAAGTAGCAAAGTCGTGCGTTCGTTAATGAAAGAAAGAGTTTGGGAAATTTCATTTTGTAGACAGTTAATTGGTCATTTTCAGTGTTTTTGCTGCTTACAGTTCATATATCTGTTTCTTCCTATACATATGTGTTCAAACACACAAATATCTTGAAGTTTCGGGGTATTTTATAATCTACGTTCATAAATCATTGAATTTTTTTTTTTGCTCTATGAAAAATTTTCATTTTTTCTTTTTGCTTGGAAGTTAGAAGTTGTTCTAGGTGGCAAATAAGAAAAAAGAAGTTGAATTTGTATCTGAAGCAGAAATAATTTCAGCTTTGTGGCTTCTGTGGGTTGATAGCAAAGGCCTTGAGAGAGGAAGCATTTTCCTCGGCCATCCCTCTCTGCTGGTTTGTTTAAGCTTTTGGAGGTGACACTTACGAGGATTGCCATTGTTTGACTTCAGTTCCTTCTAATTCCTCTCTTTCATGCCTGCCCCAATCCATTATCATTTGACAAAAGCAGCAGGTCACTGTTTTAAAAAGCCATGTATGCATTCTGGTCACTTTCCGAGGATGGTGCTAATATAACTGTGCCAACAGTGAGATTCTGTTACCCTTCATCTTGACGTTGAAGATTTATCATCATGGAACAAACATGAAGGAAGTTTGAAAATTTTAGGAACATGTATTTTTGGTGTTAGGTTGAGAATCTAGATCAATATTACCTCATTTTTTGATTGTTTTTTCAAGGTTCAATTTGAAGTCGTTCTAAGATCTGTATCCAACAATTTTGAAATGTTCTACTGTAATGAGCTTAAAAAATTCTGAGAATGGTGTGATTAATCAAGTTTTCTGGGGATTACACTCTTTGTGCCGTTGCCATTTGGAATCCAAATTATAACCAGCCATTTCACACCCATGTTTCTTAATTTATATGTTTGATTTATGCATTTGTCTTTCTTCTTACCTATGTATTGATACGAAAATCTCATTAACCTCTATGATCAGTCCAAAGAACATGAACTCTCCATCAGCCCAATTTGTCACTTCAAGAAGGATGGGAGTATATGACCCTATCCACCAGATGAGCATGTGGGGTGAAAACTTCAAAAGCAACAGTAATATAAATTCTTCTGCATCCTTGATCGTGGAGGATGTGAAACTAGATAGTCAGGTGAAAATTTTTGAAGGTTGTGTGTCTTGGTAGTTGGGGCAAAATTCCTCCTATGCAAATTGTTTTTTTGTTCTGTGATTTTTCTAGTCAGAGGATGCTTCACATGGAATATCGGGACCTTCAAACCAATGTGACCAAGAAGCTACTAAACCTGTTGATAAGGTGAGGGTGATTGTATTAATGAGAATGATTTTCAATTTACAAGGTAATTAGGTTTCTTATAATTCTGCATTGGATGGATGACATCTTTTTCTAATAAAATGGTTTCCTCCTGAAACTGGACCAATATGTGCCATTGTTGGTTCTAGTGCCCCTCCACCAAATACTTATATCTGCTTCTAGTTTGAGTTTTAGCTTTGCTTTTGTGCATATGGTTGTTTAAAGGTATTGTATCTTGGTCAGAGATCCACACATGCTGGAACTTTTGTTGTGCACCTTAGGTTTCTTATCTTCCTCTCCTTTCTTTTCTTTGAAAATACATTTTGGTGCATGTTTTATTGCTTTTCTTATCATATGCTGTATGAAAGTTCCTAAAGAAGTTTGCACTCCTGAAATGCGATCTATACACAGGACCAGGACCTTAAATGGTTTTCTGCAGGTGCAATTTTTCAGTTTAGACTACTTATATGAACGAAACCTTGTGTTGTGTGTGATAGTTTTTCAAGAATGATGCATGGGGTCCATTTGTTGTTTGCCATTCATTCATTCTGTGCAGATAACAGGTAACATGATATGGAAAATCTAGAAATGTATGCATATATGCTTACGATTGAGGATTTCAATCCATAAGCTTGACATACAATTTATAGTTTTTAATTTTGAGGATTAACCCTAATGCAGAACCAACAACCTTTAGATTATTTTAAAATTTTAAACATAAAATCTGCAGGCACAAAGACGTCTTGCACAAAACCGGGAGGCTGCTCGTAAAAGTCGTTTACGGAAGAAGGTATGTAGGATTTTTTTTTTTTTTTTAAGTAGAAGGTATGTAAGAATACACATTTGAAACAGAAGCCTTGGGTGTGATAAAATGCAAAAAGTGGTATGTCATACTAGATTCGCGTTTTACTTTGTAGGCCTATGTTCAGCAGTTGGAAACAAGTCGTTTGAAGCTGATTCAATTAGAGCACGAGCTGGAGTGTGCCCGACATCAGGTTTGAAAAGGATTAGCTTTTATTTGTCACATCTTTGAGGCGTTAATAAAAATTTTGATCAATCAGTATAACTTTTTTTCTCCTCTTAAATATTTAAAAGCAGTTGATGTCTTACTGCAGGGCTCATATATAGGTGGTGGCTTGGATGCCATCTATCCGGGGTTTCCTGGAGTAGTGAACCCAGGTTTGTTAATGTAACGAAGTTGTACATGTAATCTCAGATATTTCCACTTTATCATCCATCTGAAGCATTGAGATGTTGAATTCTTGTGCTGCTTGTCAAAAGCGCATGACCTCATTTAAAATTGACCATTATAATCCTCCCAGTCCCTCCCTTTGTTTAGAGTTGGGTTTGTTTGTTTCTTAATGTAACAAAAAAGTTGATCTTATCAAGGAAAGAACTGATTGCAAGGGGAGAGATTAATGCTCAACACCAACTAGCCAATCATGATGGTAAAGTTTATGTAGGCGGAACATGAAATGTGCTGTTTACCATGCTTTGACAAATATTGACATCATTTCTATTCCTCCAAAACGTCTAAGGCTTTGGCTTTCGCCTATACTAGGTTTGTTGATTTTGCTAGGGAATAGAGAAACTTTTAGGAACAAGGAAGTGGCTATTTCCTAGTGCATTTGGTTCGGTGGATAGAGGAGGGAAAAACAAAATTGAGGAGTGAAAAAGATGAGAGGAAGAGGTATTTCTGTGGTATGGTTGTGCGGTGGAACAGGAAAGTGAGATGATTTGGGAGGATGCAATTTCCATCTGGGTCTTCCTTTTTGTGTCCGCCCAAATCTGGTGAAAAAAGGAGGGGAACAAAGCAGCTCATACAATTATATTACCTCCATGCACCTTGTCCAGTAACATCTCTGGCTTTTAACTTATTGCTTTGTGGATATACATGCTATCTATTTGAACATTGATCTCTTTAGTCCTTCATAAGCTTCTTCACTACCAGGACAAGTACAATAGTTATTCTCATGCACCCAACATTGAAAATTGAAGATTATTTTTTTTTAGAACATTCACTCTGCCACAGCATCTTTTCAAGAAGATTGATTGGAGACTGAAAATATTAGTTGTAACTAGACACACGCACACGCAGAAAGTTTGAATTGTAGTTTGTATCACCAGTCAAATTTCTCAAAGAGCTGTTTATTATCATGTATTGCTCTCGGCATGCTGAGGATAGCCTTTGTGGTTTTATTCCCCATGGGTACATTCCCCAACAACCCTTTTTCTTAACTTTTTTATTTTTAATATTATTATATTTTACCAACACTAAGGATTCTGCAGGGATTGCTACATTTGAGATAGAGTATGGGAACTGGGTGGAAGAACAAAATAGACAGACTTGTGACTTGAGGAATGCTTTGAATGCTCATGTAACTGATATGGAGCTTCGAATGCTGGTAGAAAACTGCAGGAACCATTATTATGAACTTTTCCGCATGAAAGAAACTGCTACAAAAGCCGACGTTTTCTATGTGACGTCGGGCATGTGGAAAACATCAGCTGAGCGCTTTTTCTCGTGGATGGGAGGGATTCGCCCTTCAGAGCTTCTTAAGGTGATATCTGGATCATCTCAAATTAATGTGGGTATCATGCATTTCTCAATTCACATGAGCAACTAGGAATGGAAATTGCAGGTTCCAGAGACAATTTTAACCCTCTAGTCTGGGCTTCCAGTTCAACTTAAAGAATCTCATGCATAATTTGAATCATAAACAAATAGATGATGCAGCCAAGGAAAAAGTTTGGGTAAAGATAATGTCAACAAATCTATGGCTGTTGCGCAAGCACTAATACGAGGCTGAGCGCAACCTCTAATTTAGGCCTCTGCATACAATTGAGTATAGAATTTATGAGCATCCCGCCGCTATTAGGGTCATGGGGTTGCCTATTCCTATATGTATTCTTTGGTGTATTTGACAGGAACGAAATGACCGGATATTTGAAGATCTGGAACCTCCTTGGAGGGGATTAGATTGCTTGTTGTTAGCATTTTATTTTCTTGGGCCAGATCTGTAGACTTTAATGGCCTTGATTTTCATGACCTTCTCTTTTCTATTTATACTAGCTAACTAGGTGTAATCTAGTGTATACTTCAGATGTACCTGGGCTATGCCTATTCTATTAATATATTATAATCACTTACTTGTCAAAAAAAAAAAAATGCATTCATTTATTAATTTTTTAATGCCTTTTGCTGTAACTCCATAGTCAAGAAGAAATTACTCTTGTATTGATGTTGATTACAGGTGCTTGGGCCTCAGCTTAGCCCCATGACAGAACAACAATCTGCGGAAGTTGTCATTCTTCGAGATGCGTGTCTGCAAGCAGAAGATGCTCTTTGGCAAGGTATGGAGAGACTCCAGCAAAATCTGGCTGAGACTGTAGCAGCTAGTCAACTGATTGAAGGAAGTTACATCCCGCAGATGGCTCCTGCGATGAAGAAGTTGGAAGCTCTAGTGGAATTTGTCAATGAGGTATGTATTGCTTTTTCTCATGGACACGCTAAATGCTTCTATACAAATTCTGATTCTCAGTACGACTGATACTTGTGCTGCTTTCTTTCTGAACCTGTCTCTTCTCTGTGAAATATCTATTAGGCATCATCAAATTAATCCTTGTCAATGTATGCAGACCAAGACTGCGGGCTAATAGTTTATATTTTAGATATTTCTGACTGAACATACTTTCTTCTGACTGAGATAACAGCAACTTCGATTCTGTATATATTGTGTTGGGAAAGAATCCGTTTAGGTATTCGTTTTTTCCGTGTTTTTCTGTTTTTGGCTTCTTATCGGATTATTCATTTATTTTCATTGGTCTGAGGGACCTGATGCAGTGAAACTATAAGTAGGGCAAGTGCCTTGAGAGAAAAATGAGAGGCATTTTTTCATGTATCCTAGAAATCTCCAGAGGCTTAAGCATTGGAAGCTATTGATTTAGAAAGGGCAAACTCATTCTTGCAAATCTTAAATTGTCATATGAAGTTGTTCAGTAAAACAGTGATGGGCCTACCATTAAAGGTGACTTTTATATTTTATTCTATGGGTGAGACTTGAAGCTACGCAAAAGTCCTAGAGCCTTACATGTTTCATGTATACTTGTTCTAATATTGTTTGGTAAAATTATTTTTGTGCATCCGTTTGTGTTTTTGTTTCTTGTTAAAGCTAGGTGTTTTAATAGAGTCCACTGTTGCTTTGATCATTAAAAAGATAAGGTTAAACAAGTTTTTCGTTGCAATCAACAGCGAATCAAAATTGATTTGGACATTATCTCTTTGATCCGTGGGAAGGGCAATCAGGAATGACATAGGTGCTTATCAAGTTTCCCAAGAAATGAGAAAGGCATTAAAATAAGAAAACAGCATTCCCATTTCATGCTGCAATGAGGCTCCAGTTTTAAAGAATCTTCCCATGCATTTCCATCCCACCCCTCTTTCCCCAAAGAAAAAGAAGACTGTCATGAGGCTGTTGAAAGCTTTTCTATATTTATAATCAGAGGTTCGCTCTAACAGTTTTATTAACCTATATCCGAGTAGATCTTCTGAAGATTGGAATATAGTTTTGGTTGCAAGTTTGATAATGATTAGGTCATGACTAGAGTACTAGTAAATATGGTTGGGTTCTACTAAGTGATCACATAAGTGGTTAACATCAAAGTTGTAGTAGTAAAAAAGCATTCCACACCATATCTTGCAACCATAGTATTTCACCATATAGAAGCAGATATTTAAAGAAGCAATCTATTCTTTTTTTCTATTATTTACTCTGGTCTTATTATGTTATTAATAAGAAGTTGTACCTCCATGATCACCTTTATGAACCTCTGATGGCATGTACAGACTAAATGGTGTTTTTGTTTTAATAGGCTGACCATATTCGGGAGGAAGCCCTAGAACAGATGTTTCGCATCCTGACTATCCGCCAGGCAGCTCGAGGCCTGCTTGCCTTGGGAGAGTACTTCCAACGCTTTCGAGCTTTGAGTAAGCTTTGGGCTACTCGTTCTCATGAGACAGCTTAGTCTCATACTGGAAGAGGCTACAAGCTGCTTAGTCTTATAATGGAGGAGGCTACAAGCTCGAAATTGCCATGAGGTTTTATCACAACCGGCAGCATGCCTAGGCAAGCAGATGTGCATTTCAGTAGTGTTGTTATGAAGATATATAGACATGATCCATTTTTCAATCAGCCTCCCACCATTGAGAAGTTGTATATATTAATGGCCATTTGATCAAGACGAAAATTGTAATTAGGGTTATTTTTAGTGCTTGTAACATTACCTTCTCCTCAAAGTTCATATATTTAAGATTTGGATTTTGAGCTCAGAGTTTGGAACTTTGTCATGTAAATATTTTTTGGCTGTCTCAAAAGTTGTTTGTGCTTTGAACTGAACTTGCTTTGCTCAGAACGAAGTGATATTGTCTAGTTGAATTGGATTGTGATCGTAAGGTGTATCGGATGCTTTTAATTTGAAATAAAAGGGTTTGATGGATTATCTATTTTCAGGTTCATAGCCTTTCGAAAAGTAGTGTATTCTTTCTTGACTGGCGATGTTAAATTTCCAGCATACTGACCGTGTTAATTCTCCCTTTATTTCGTGACCTCTTTGCTGTCAAGGCATTAGCGAACTAATGATTGCTTAAAACGTCCCAGTTAACTCCAAAATTTTACATTACTTCGAACAATATGACTTTGAAATGATGAAATTTTCCATTTATTGCACTACCATAAACAAAAAAGAAGGGCAGAATGCTTGGGGAGAAAGAAAGCGTACCGATTCAATGCCAAATGAAACACGAGTAAAGCTTGAAGAGTGTCATGGAGCGTATAATGCAATGCCTGATCCAAAAAAGACCATAAGTGGAGGACTGGAATCTCCTTTTTGGTTCAAAACGATCGACGGTTGCAATAAGTCCCTTCACTCTCCAGCCTGGTTAAAAATACTCGTGACTACAAACAAAATGAGACAGAGACCATGCTACAACAGAAGTAAGCATTATGGGGCAAAATCTACAGGGCAAAGGAAGAAACTCGATTAGCAGAGAGCTATTCTATAAAAAGAGAGCCAATACCTTGTTAGTAAAAGATGTAGAAGTTTGACAACTGCAGCTTCAAAAGAGAGCAGCCTGCATAGGTTTGAAAGCGCTAAAAAGATCATTGTTCAAATACCTTGTGATTATCATTGTCCTCTCATCTTTTCCAAATTTGCAATGTTTACCAACAATATTTTTTGTAATTAACAATTTTTATAATTATTCAAAGCTATAGCAGTAAGAAAATATTAAGAATCCAAAGAATCAAAGATGGCTAATATCTACACAGAGAGTTACTCTGTCCAAAAGGTCAGACAGATAATGATGTTCTACAAAGACAAAAACAAAAAGCCTAAATATAAATGACTAGCACGAAATCGCATAACCGACCTTCCTTCGTAGCAATCGCTTACTTAAACCAAAGGGCTATAATACTCATAAGTTTCTAGAAAAACTAACTTATCTATGCCACTACCATATCATGTAATAGAAAAATTCTATTTATCATCCTTTTCACTATCTTCTCATCAACACCCTTGATGTAGCATCAAATGATTGATCCACAAGTGAAACATAACAAATAGTCTCCAATCATTTAATAGCACATCGTGGAATGGTGAGAGGATGATGATAAAAGAGATGGCGAGAAGCATTACTCCATGTAGACTGGAATATGCATTTCGTATGTGTAAATTGTAATTGCCTATGGTGACCATTTATGTTTTGGATGTAAAGCAAGGCAAGTCTCATAATGACTTTTTTTCTCAAATTAGGAGTACCATGCCGGGCACTTTTCTAAGTTATAAACTATAATCTCAATCAATCAACAAAAATGACCACTTTATTTGACAATACAAGGTAGCTGGACCTGACATTGATACAAAAATAAAGGTACTGTATAGTCAGAAGGCCTTGGCATAAGATAAAGCAGAGTATGAAGTGTATTGATGCATAAATAATTAAACAAGACCATCTCTTGTGTCAATAGTATTTCCCATAGGCCATAACGATAAATGTAAGCATGTACCAGAATTTAGATATTTTCAGGTTGACTCGTGCATAAAGATCTTCCTATAAATGTCGCACCCAAGTTGAAAATACCCACTGTGGCAAAGCAGTTGCATGCTATCTCCAAAGATACAGCAACCCCGCACAAGCAATTAGGAAATGTTCTGAAGGCGTTAAGAAAAGCAGGTGGCACAAACACGAGAACGTCAGATGTTTCTTGAGAACGTCAGATGTTTCTTGAAACATCCTTGTGCCTACCAATAATCCCGACAAGAGCAAGAACCATCCTTGAAATGGTGAAAACGAGTAGAGTCTCTCACAATAATTTCTCTGCCCACAAGCTTGGAGATAAATTTTATGGCAGAATGACAGTCATTACACACTCTAAGGTTCTTCATGATTCTCAACGTACTGTTCTCTGGAGTACTTATCAGTCCAAATGCGATGGCAAGTTTTTCACTATGATGTTGAAGAATCTGTTCCTTGACTTCCTGTTCAAGGTCATGCAGTACTGATTCGGTATCCGGAATGAATCCCATCTTTTTTATGTCTTTCCAGATATTTGCTACCATATCGTATATAGCATCCTTTTGTGGGTGAAGCCCATCTTCCACTCCAAAGACATGGACTCTGTTCTGTATCTGAAGCCAACTGAATCCTTGATCTTTCTTCACTCCTCTATCTCTCATTGATTTTCTAACTTCAGCAGCATCCTTCCATCTCCCACAAGCTGAATATAGATTGGCAAGGGCTGAGTATGCCCCGCTGTTGTCAGGCTCAATAAGAAGCAATCTTTCTGCCGCAACTTTTGCCAACTCCATGTTTTTGTGAACCTTACAAGAAGCTAAAAGTGAACCCCAAGATATAACATCTGGTTCGATAGGCATACTTTTTATGAAATCATGTGCTTCTTGTAGCAATCCTGCACGCCCAAACAGGTCAATCATGCATGCATAATGGCTTAAGCTGGGTTCAATTTTATGAAGATCTTGCATCAGATAATAATATATCCTTCCTTGTTCGACCAATCCCACATGAGTACAGGCAGAGAGCACACCAACATAAGTTATATGGTCAGGCTTAATACCACCTGCCAGCATCTCTTCAAAAAGTTCTATGGCTTCTTCTCCATGACCATGCTGAGCCAAAGCCATAATCATGGAAGTCCAAGATACAGTATCTCTATTCCGCCTTATTAGATTGAATACGTGCTTTGCATTGTTAAGGCTTCCAGCTTTAGCATACATGGTAATTAGAGCATTGCTCACAGAAACTGAGGATGCTTCCCATGATCTTATGGCACTGGCATGAATTTGCTTGCCATAATACAAAGAAGCCAAGCTTGAACTGACACTTAACACGGCTGCAAGAGTGTGACTGTTTGGCTTAGGACCCTTTAAAACCATTGATCTAAAATGCTCCAGAGCATCATTATACAAACCATTCTGCACATAACCTACAATCATGGCTGTCCATGCAACCACATCACGTTCTCTAAGTGAGTCAAATATCTGTCTGGCTGGTTTTATTTCCCCAAGCTTGATGTAGCCATCCAACAGGGCTGTAAAAGCTATAACATTGAGATCCAAATATCCACTTTGCTCTACAATCTTCCTTGCAATTTCAACCCCACCAGACTTGGCGTACATTGAAATCAAAGCATTCCTGACTGCCCCAGAGGTTACGAACTCAGTTCTAATGATATAAGCATGGATTTGTTTCCCAAGACCTAACTTCTCGAGGTTGGCACAGGCCGATAAAGCACTCGCCAATGTGAACTTATCAGGCTTCCATAAAACATCCTTCAACATGTTTGAGAAGATTTCCAGTGCTTCAAGATTAAAACCATGCTGGTTGTAACCTGTAATCATCGAATTCCACGAAACTACATCTCGTTCTGCCATTTGTTGGAATTGCGCAAAAGCGAGGTCAACCCGACTTGACTGCATATGTAAGGAAATCATTACGTTCCAGCTTGATGTGTTCTTCACTCTCATCCTATCAAAAACTACTTTGGCTGTTATTGGATCACTACACTTCACGTACATGTTTAGCAATGAATTCGTCACAGGAACACAGCTACGGAGGCCAAGTTTAACAACAAAGGAGTGAACTTTCCTACCAATTTCCAGAGCTTCAATTGCAGCACATGAAGCAAGAACATTAGTGATGGTATACTGGGTTGGTGCCACTCCACTTCCTATCATCTCTACAAACATCCGAATCGCATTTTCAAAACGACCCATCTGATTATATCCGACTATCATAGCAGTCCACGAAACAGAGTCACGATCTGGAATTTCATAAAAAACACGACGAGCTTCATCTAACCTACCCTGTTTGGCATATGCCGAAAGCATTGTATTCCAGGAGAATATAGTCTTGGCAGTCATTTCATCGAGTATACGGTGAGCATCTGAAACATACCCACTTTTTGCATAGAAATTCATGAGATTATTCATCAAGAAAACACTGAGGTGAAGCCCGGCTTTGATTATTCGAGCATGAATCAATTTTCCAGCGAATGAGTCTTTGGTCTTGAGGCTTGTTTGGAGGAAATGCGCGTAGAAATCCGAAGACGATGTGGGGACTTCCATTAGAGACAACTATCATAAGACAATCAATTAGAACAACGATTCAGAGGACGGATCTCGCAGGTCTTTGTCTAACAACATAGAGTGATGCTTAACTGGCCGGATGCTGTGATTTTCAGGTGGAGAAGGAGGGTTTTGAGGTGGATTTTAGCGTGAATTGAATCTCTAGTGTTCTCGTTGGAGCGTGGGAAAAATCAACTTTAGTCATAAAATATTTATTTGAAAAATTTTATTCATCCCAATTAATTTAAAAAGAATAAAACAAAGCAAACAAATTAAATAAACAAATAAAAATACTTAAAAGTATATGGATATGATTAATAGCAAAACTCAATTTTTTTTTTCTCCTACAACCTTTTGACGCAATGGAGCTAGGATGCTTCTGGGCTTAAAAATCGATAATTTGAAAAATAAGATTTATAATTTTAAGGTAAATGAATCCCGTTAATACATTTAAAAATAGTGAATAAATATGAAATTTATAAAAAAATATTTTTTTAATAATAAATCTCATTTTTTTAAAAGAATACGAGATTCTTATACACTCTAAAATTATTTCTAGCATTACTATAGATCGTTTAAATTTCATATGTACAAGATAAATTGATTATATTTATAAACACTTCCTCATGTGCGAAGAAGGTTTAAAAAATATATATATATTTAATTAAATAAAATAAAAATATAGGATTATAGTTCAAACTCAATCTATTTATTCTAATATAATATTATCATTTATTTTAAAAGCTTAAACTAATAATAAAAATGCTAAAAACGATGAGCTAGTAACGTCTAAACTTGGAAGAGTTGTTTTTTGTCTTTTTTTGGAATTTTATGCATTTCCAAATTGGATAGTGGGATAAACATTTTGGATTTTCGTCATTCCGAAATGGAAATATAAAAGTACCATGCTACATTGCCCCTCAAGTTGTCCTCTCAAGTTGCACCTAGTGTATTTTGAAAGTTTTTTTTAATGTTAAAAAAAAAAAATTACTAGTAATAGCTTTTTTTTCACATTTATTAGAATAAAATATTATTATTATTTTAAAATTTGAAAAAGTTAATTTTTTAATTATATTTTATATAGAAATTTGAAAAAATTATAATGATGAGATGAATTGAGATCAACTCTGAATCTAAACGGAGAACCAAAAAAACAAAATACACCAGGGGCAACTTCAGGGACAATGGCAACTCATTTGGATTAGAGTTGAGAAGATATGAGTTGAGATAAAAGTTGAATAAAATATTATTAAAATATTATTTTTTAATATTATTATTATTTTGAAATTTGAAAAAATTGAATTGTTTATTAAATTTTGTGTGAAAATTTAAAAAAATTATAATGATGAGATGAGACAAATCACTTCTCAAGTCAAAACGTTCTAATGTAAAAGGAAAATGATATCCGTAGGAGACTTGGCGCAGGGAACGCGCAGGAACACCTACGTGGAAAATGAAACGATGCGTTTCGCACAAAATAACTTCGTTCGGCTTCCCTCTTCCATCTCCCTCCTCCCTTCAAATCCCTCTCTCTCCCCTCCATCAATTCTTCTTCATTCTCACTATCCGAAGTGCAGCCAAAGACCCAAGATGGGTTTAGAGCCCGAGAGCCATCTCCCTCCCTCCTCCATGTTGCGATCCGAGTGCCATCTCAATCCTGTGAAGGTACTCTCTCTCTCTCTCTCTCTCAGGTTTATTCTATTTGTTCTTGACCGAAGGGGTCGGGATTATTCACAATTTTTCCTAAATTCTGATCTGCCTTGTTTGTCTATTTCTGTTCAATTGAATGGTGGAACTAGCAAATTTTCATGAAAAAAAAATATGAGCAACCCCTTTCATGAATCACGTGGTTTGAGAAAATTCATGATTTTAGCTTAAATTGCAATCTTTTATCATATAAACGAGCACTCCTTTTCCAGCTCAAAAAGTAAAACCAGATTGAATAACATTCAGGTTCATGATTGTAAGAAACTGCACTAGTCTTTCAGATCTTTGTGGTCAAGGACTCCAGAATCTAGTGAACTTTCTATTTTAAAGTCGGAATGACTGCTCTAAGCTTAGAGAATTGACACCCCATGCAGTTGTGAACTTGTTCCCATAAACATGTGATATAATGGATGTGTGTATACAATCTTTCTTGAGAAGAAATGTTTTTACTGTACATTTATAGCATGCAACAATACATTGGAAAAAATTTTCCAGATTGATAAGCTTCCCAATGAGGATGAATTAAATAGTGAATCCATGTTAGTAGGACATGCTAGTATTATTTAACAACTACACTTGATGACCACAGGGCCTTTTCCAGTGAAAGCAAATTTCACTTCATTATGACACGGTTTTATGAGAGTGTCCTAGGTACAAACAACATAATAATTCTAATGGCAGCTACTTGTTTTATTTACGATATATATAGGGGTCTTTTGTTAACTTTCTATTTCCATTAGCCAAGATATGTAATCAACTTCAACAAATAAATGCTAAAGGTGGGGTGATATAAAAGCTGAAAAATTTTCAGAAACTGTATCACTTATATTTATTCTGTAGTGGCACAGCTTGTAAACAATGGAGGGGGGGGGGACTGATGTGTTGAGGGTATGATAGTAATGGTTGCATGCCTAAATCATGCTTGATGATCAATACCATCACCAACCTGTAGGCCCAACCAAACGAGTTCTTGAAAATGATTGGACCATTTTGAATGTTCAGTGAAACATATAGGATCATTGACAAAGATTGAGAATTAGATGGTTCTTTGACATTTCTTACTCACCAACTCTAAAGTTTGCTAGTTTTCTTGGGGCTTTTTTCCTTTTTGGAATAATTTTAAAATTGATTTATTCATTGTGTCTCTCTCTTCTTCTGATTTTCTTCTTTATAACAGATTAAGCAAGAAATGTATTGGTTCAAAAAAAGTTTAAGCAATGTCTAGATTTATACTCTAAAAAGACTATCTAATGAGTAACCAATGTGAAGATGGGACCAAGGACAGTTGGTAATTTTCAATTTTTGTTATCATGTTATTGAATTTGCAATTAAGGATTTTACAGCGAGGAATAGAATATAATAAATTTCAATATCAGGTGTAACTTTCAAGTACCAATGACTTTTTGTATTTGGGATACACCTTTTATATTTTCCGCACAATGTGACTATAACTTTTCAAGTACCAATGACTTTTTGTTGTTTTATAGGTTGAGCATGTCATCAAAGAACAGAATGTTCTTACTGCAAATGAGTTTATTGAACTCTTCTGTGAATTAGTTGTGGCCAGACTTACTATCATTGCAAAGCAAAGGTGAAAGAATTGATAAATATTTATTACTTTGTTAGGCTTAAATAAATATAATTCTGATCTGGGTTTAATTAGTCTAGGCAATGCCCAGCAGATATGAAAGAAGGGATTGCTAGCTTAATATTTGCTGCTCCAATGCTCTCAGAAATTCCAGAACTATTGGCAATTAGGAATACTTTTGAGAAAAAATATGGAAAAGATTTTGTATCTACAGCTAATTATCGTCTTCCTTTTATTAGCCATATCTTATACAACTGTTGTTTATTCATTTTCTTGATATATTCTTCTAGTTATTTACCTGGATCAACATGTAGCCGCCAAAATGGCAATATGCATTTTGAGGACACTGTGTCAGCTGTTGAAGCTGCTGCAGAATCTACCAAGAAAGCAATTGTTGCTGCACAAGTTGGGACTATTTGGCCGACAGAGACTTCAATCAAGCTACTTAAGCATCTGGTCTTCAAACTGGCCAGAGTTATGTGTACAACTTCATCATTGTTGGCCAAAGAGGAACTCTCTAGTGGCATGCCCACTTCAGACAATCAAAATGAAGCCTCACTTAATGGGAACTTTGTACATTATATGTTAAGAACTATTTGGAATATTGTGTATTATAGAACTATTTGAAATGTTGTGTATCACGGAACAATTTGAAATGTTGTGTATTATGGAACAATTTGGAATGTTGTGTATCGTGGAATTATTTGGAATGTTGTTGTGTACTATGAGAATATGTCACTAGACACAGGCTGATTTATAGAACCACAAAAAAGCTTCTTTCATTTGTAGAAATTGATAAATCTTATATAACAAAATATTTATCATCTTTTTTACAATCATTTGCTTACAATTCAAATATTGCAATCATGCTCTCACATATTGTTTACAATCACAATACCAAAAAAGAAAATACACTCAATAGCTCTCGAAATCATAAACCAAAATTAGAAAGATCTAGTTGTGCTCCACCCTCATTATCCAGTTGACTTCCATCCACCCTAAGATGCATCTGTGAAGATAAAAATACAAAATTTAGCAGTAGAGATGAAACAAAATCAAGGACCATAATATGAAGTAGAGATGAAACAAAATGGAATTATTAAGTACATTTTCTCTAGTTGCAATCACTAGTTTGCCAAACTGGGTTCCACTAGAGTCAAAAACCTCGGGGATGTTTCCACATGACTAAAAAATAAAAATACTGAAGTAACCTGATTACTTTCAAATAAAAATAAAAATGAAATATAATTTAAATATGAAGAGTTTATAAACCTAAATGGGAACACTCTCTTGTGTCTCAACCAATACTTCGCCAAACAAATTTCTACTCGTGTCAACAACTTCGGTCTCTCCTCCACGCGGCTACATATAAAAAATAAAACCATCTTACATTTAAAAAATAACGAAACAAAATCTATAACAAAAAGTTAAGATTAATTACTTGTCTACGCTTTTCCTTTTGCGTAGCCTTTCTCGTCTTGGCCTTGCACACTTTCTCCATTATGGAAGCTCTCCTGAGAGATGGTAGTCTTCTTTTGCCTCTAAGGGGGCTAAGTACTTTCTTTGAACTCGTACCTATAGTTGTATCTACAGTCGGAACTGCAATATTGGAACAATTTTGGATTGGCGGCTTGTTTGTGAGATATACCTCGTTCATTGCATACAACTTGTCAATCATATCCTTAGTATGTTCATCATATGAAGCTGCATTACTTGCGACGTCGCCGCATATTTTCATTATACGTGAATATCTACTCACGTCTGGCCTCGCATCAGCTACGTCATAACTGTTACTTATCAATGTGTATTTTCTTTTTATGTCCTTTCTCCATCGGTCCAATATGTATTTCTTAGGTAGCGAACGAACTCGGTTAACCTTCAAAGTGGCAAATATATGTCTACACAATATACCTCTCATATCAAATAATCCGCATGAACACTTCACCTCGCACTCAGCCTCATTAAAGTACATAGAATGAGTAACCTCCTTGATGAAACCATCAATGCGGACTTCATCTTCTACATGGTACATTGCAATTACACCATTCTTTTGTTGAAAAATTGGAAGACAACCAAGCATCCCCACTACTTCTTGTTGAACTTCTCTAAATTTAGAGTTTGTGTACAACTCTTGAAATATTTTCTCGAATGGAGAGACAGATACGAGTGAGACTGTGAAGTTGAAAGAGTGGAAATCCGCCTCATTTTCATTCTCAATCTTCTTCCTCAATGCATTATCAAACTGATTGACAAACTCTTTTAAGTTTGTCTTAGCATGAACATACCCGTCGAAAAAAGCATTCATGCTCTCACTTCGTTGGGTTGTACTCATTCCAGCCCAGAAAAAATCTTTAAAGAATACCGGTACCCAATAAGTACGCTCTGTGTATAATGATTGCAACCAGACATTCTCCTGCAAGTTGTATGTCGTAATTAACACATCCCAACATTTCTCAAACTCCTCAATGGTCTGTGAGTCATACACACACTTGAGCAAATGACTTTTCAACCCAGTTTTGTATGCATTGTGTGAACTCAACTTCTCAAGTACTTTTTTTAATATGTACCACAAGCAAAATCTATGTCGGCTATTTGGAAAGACAACAACAATGTCATTTTTCATTGCTCTATCTTGATCTGTGATAATAGCCTTCGGGGCATTACCATCCATACAATTCAACCAAGTCTCAAACAACCATGCAAAGGTTTCAGTATCCTCACTAGAAATCAGTCCTGCCCCCAAAAGGATTGATTGGCCGTGATGGTTTACACCCACAAACGGTGCAAAGGGCATCCTATACCTATTTGTCAAATATGTGGTGCCGAATGTGACGACATCACCAAAATATTTGTAGGCAGCCCTACTCCGTGCGTCTGCCCAAAAAACATTTCTCAATCTGCCGTCATCATCCAAATCCAAAGAATAAAAAAATCCATCATGCTTGTATTGCATCCTAGCAAAATATTCACGGAGAGCACCAGCGCCACCTTTCCCAACTCGAATGTGACGTGCCTTATCAATATAATTACGACAGTCTTTCTCTAAGAATGACAAGTTTTCATACCCACCCGCTCCTTGCACAAGAGAGGCAAAACTCTTATTCATTTGGATCCCCGCCTGATCATTTGTATTTAAGACTCTCTTCACAGACTCACTCACTTCTCTATTGCAGCGAAAGAACCTTGATTTCTGTGGACTTAAGCCATGGTTGTGCTCATTGTGTACACTCAACACTTTCAACATCCCATCAACAAACGTAACATTTATTTTTGCCTTACATTCTGTTTTTGATGTCGGACGTGGCCTCACGACATTTGACGTCCAGTTCCGTGCCTTCCCTCCATGGGTACAACCAAGTGTGACATATTTAAGAGTTCCATCCTTATACCTCTTACTACTTTGCGTACTTACCCCGAAACCGCATTGTTTTCCATATTTCTTATAATAAGAATGTAACTCTTCTTCAGATTTAAACATCATCCCCAACTTGGGCTCCTTAATGCTATCATCCCCCTCAATGTGCACTGTATTTTGTGTCTCGGATTCATCATCAGATTTGGATTTAACAGTATTAGAAATAGTGGGCATAGACAATTTTTTAACCTCACTAGAGTCAGGTGTGGCACTTTGAATTTCTTTCACATTGCTTGAACTTGCGAAGTGTAAACCAATAAAAGGATTAACTGATGAGTGAAATGGGGGCATTAGATTTTCCTGCAGTTTATACCCACAAAAAAAAAAAAAAAAATCATGTTTTAAATCGATTAGAAACATGGTGAAAAATAAGCGCACTACTTAAGGGATTAACTTATTACCTGAGTAATCTATGTAGATGGGTTGGCATCAGGACGAGGAACAAAGGATGATAACCACGCATGTGGCATTGGTGGATGGAAACCATGCGTATAGTTTGAGAAATTCGGATAAAATGGTATTGGTATCACCTAACATAGAAACCAATAATTATTAAGAAACAAAGATGTAGTAATATAAATATAGACATTATGTGTTCCAGTCAAATGAACTTGATTTAATATTCAAAATACCTGGGTTGCTATATTGGTTAATGGATTTGCTATAGGAGGTATTATAGGAGATACGTACTCCTTCCCTTTCTCCATCTATCTAGAGAATATTAAGAAAAATCTAGTAAGCTGATGGGCCATTGTCCCTCTTCATGAAAGTAAAACCCAAATAAATTTTAGATGCAGAACCGAATACAACTAACAAAATTGTATAAGCATTAGCTTTGAAAATCCAAATTACAGATCGATAGCTCATGGGCCATTCTCATAAAATGTTGTTTATCACCTCGTCTTTTTAATTATAAAAAAAAATGTTGTTTATCACCTTAAATATTAAGGAAAATCTAGTAAGCTGATGGGCCATTGTCCTTCTTCATGAAAGTAAAACCTAAATAAATTTAAGATGCAAAACCGAATACAACTAACAAAATTGTATAAGCATTAGCTTTGAAAATCCAAATTACAGATCGACACCTCATGGGCCATTCTCATAAAATGTTGTTTATCACTTTCTCTTTTTAATTATAAAAAAAATGTTGTTTATCACCTTAAATATTAAGGAAAATCTAGTAAGCTAATGGGCCATTGTCCCTCTTCATGAAAGTAAAATCCAAATAAATTTTAGATGCAAAAGTTCAAAACCGAATACAACTAACAAATTGTATAAGCATTAGCTTTGAAAATCCAAATTATAGATCGACAGCTCATGGGCCATTCTCCTAAAATGTTATTTATCACCTTCTCTTTTTAATTATAAAAAAAAATAATGTTGTTTATCTCCTTAACCTGCTTGTAAGATGTTAAGCTCCAATTATAATATTTACGCTTACACCCACCCTTGTTGGGAGATAGACAAAAACATATATATATATTTAGAGAGAGAGAGAGAGAGCTCTGTTTCATTGTAATGGCTATGCATAGTTTGTTTGAACCCAACTACCATCACTAGACTCTAAACTACAGATAATCCCATTATCGACAAAATCACCGACCATTTTCACCTTCCTTTAACTCTCTAGGGCTTAACAGGATACTTCCCAGAGAAACAATAACAACCTCATGAAAACAAAATTTGGGAGAAATGAACCCACTTACCACAGATGATGCCAATGACTGGTGAAGGTGGTGAAGTGTTCAAAGCTACAAGAGATGACGCTGACGTAGACGACTGGTGGAGGTAGATTCAAAAAATCTGACGGTGGGGTGGGTGCTGGAGGAGTGCAACGCAGCCCAGCCGAGGAACGAGTCGTGGAGGAACAATAAACTTGAATGGGTTTCGGAAATGGATTGTACAAATCAGTGCTTTTTAGACAAATGTGAATGAAGGAAATGGATTGCAATTTTTGGAAAAGGAATGATGAGCACCTCTGTTTGTGTTTGTGAGTTTCAGCCAGCCTTCTGAGTTCAGTTTGCGGGCAATTATTATTTTGTCATCTTTTTAATTTTTTTTTTCTTCCTTTACTTTTACTTACGTGGCATAATATACTCATCCCTGCGCAATTCCTACGCGAAAGTCCCTGCCCGTAGAAGAACTGTAAATAATGTAAAATATGCTTGCAGTTGGAAATTTGTACCAAATCCACATCGTACCCATCTCCATACAACTAACCATGCGCAGAATTTTCAATCTTGTTTGCAATCAGAAAACTCTTTCTATTTGCCTATGTCTTACAATACTAGGTTCACCAATAAACGAAGGGAACCAAACCATAATAACCGGCCAGCGGCTGAAACAAGAGCCGGTAACCTTACCAAGATCACGTGATTTTATTTTTTATTTTTATTTTCTTATCAAATGTATTGTAAGGATGATGAATAGAAGAACTCTTGTCAAAATACTGCAGGATTTCAAAAACCGGCAGGAAACCCGCCTTTTCTTGGGTCACTCACAGCCACGAGCTTTCCAATACCTCCATTTTCCTTCAAATCATCTGCATCTTGAACTATAAACTGGCAAATAGTCCCACCGGAGAGGCTCTGCAGGACATGACCTTTCTTTTGAAGGGCTGCCCTGATATCTGCAGGAATTTCAAAATGGTCGCCGCTCACAGTTGTCCAGTTCTCGTAGTACACAACATTGGGTATCAGCTGGTAATTAAAGGAACTTGTGTCACATATAATTTCTATTGTCTACTCATTGTTACATACAAGAGTGTGTGCACATGCGCACGCGCGCGAGACCTGGTGAGAGAGAGAGAGAGAGAGACCTGGTGATAGAATCTTGGCGCCATGACAGAAGAGAAAGGATCCATTTTCCTGGCAAAATGATTCAAGAAAACCTCTGCAGTTCCAGCAATGATCATGCCTCCCCCACTTGCACCTACCACTGCTGTCAAGTGCTCATCCTACAGATGCATAGAACAGTGTACTGACCATTAATTCAGTAATTTGGAAATGGTAAAACTCCTGACTTGAGTGGATAACACTCCTAGAACATACCTTTAAGACGATAGTGGGTGCCATGGATGATAATGGCCTTTTCCCTGGGCTGATAAAATTTGGTGGTGCTGGAGGTGGATCACCAGCAGTAACATTCATGGGGATGGAGAAATCGTCCATTTCATTGTTTAGGACTATTCCTGTAGTTGGTGATAGTATTTGTGAACCAAAATATGAGTTCACGGTAGAAGTCATGGAAACAGCATTTTGTTCAGGATCTATGATTGACATATGACTGGTGCCATGATCCTGGATCTGATTCCATCTGTTAGGAAACAAGATTCAGTACACATAATAAGATTCCAAACAAGATCAGTTTTATGCACAAGAGACAGAGATGAAGAGGTAAGGGCAAGTCATTCAAGATTTTTTTAACTGTTATATCTTTAACTCTAGGGAATTTGGTCACGAGGCACTAGCATGACCCAATGTGATGGGACTAAATGTATGAATTTGAGACAGCATAAAGCTAAGGTTTCCCAGAACTTAAAAAATATAGTAAGAATGAAGCAGCTTACCTACCACCATAATGACCTGGATCAAATGTCATATTGTCATTGATGGTTTTCTGCAAGTCTTTTGCAAACTTAAGAGAGAGCATATCAGATAGAACTCTGGACACATCAACATAGTCGGGATCACCAAGATTCATTCTCGTTGCAAATACATGTTTTAAAGCTTCAATTTCTCGATGGATGCCAAGAGGGCCAGAAATACCTGAAGGGATTGGATATTGAGCAAGAATGTTTACCATCTGTAGCAGCAGAAAAGACAAAAAGCTAGGTCAATAACATAGTAATTATTTTTTTAAAATTTTTTTTCTAATCAAGCATGCTTAATATTGAAGATAATAATATGAAATACATAATGCCTCGTGGTGGATCCTTTCCACTGTCAATATACAAAATACATCTATGAAGGTTATCTAAGGGTATACAACCAAAGGCTAAGTTGGTTGCTGCCCATTGCGTCACTGAATGCGCACATTGATTTTGTGATCGATGAATTTGTTTTCCCTTATTGATTAAAAAAGAGGGAAAAAAAAACATAATACCAAAACAGAGCAAAGAGATATACTTACAAGTATCATTGAAGGACCCCCTGAAGGAGGAGGCATGCCAAGTATTTTAAGCCCTAAAATGTTAGCAGTGATGGGTTCTTTCAACTTAACTCGATACCTTTGCAAGTCCTTAATTCTCAATATCCCTCCAAGCTTTTGAACATCCCTAATCAAATTGAATCCAACCGAACCATTATAGAAGGCCACTGGACCAAACTTTGAAATTGTTCTCAGTGTTTGCCCTAGTTTCTTGTTGTAGCATATATCGCCTGCCTGCAAGAGACTTCCATCTGAGGTAAATGTGTCACGGAGTCCTGCATCTGCTAAGATCCCTGATTCTGTCCTGACCATCTGCATGTGAAGATATGGTGATATCTTAAATCCCAAACGAGCAAGATGCTCAGCTGGCCTTACAAGCCTCTTCCAAGGAAGCCTTCCATGTTGTTTCCAAGCCTCGTGAAGGCCTGCAAGTTCCCCTGGAACTGCAATGGAAAGGGCACCTTTTGCTTTCAGTGTAGCATTACCAGCATACATATTCTGAAAATGAATAATTATGTAAGAGAATGATAAATGAATCAGTCATGGATAACATGAAATTCAACAAGCAACACAAGTCTGATAGGCATTAATCCAACACTTCTCAATTTCATTGTAATTTAATTGGGATAGTTCCAAATATGTCTTCGCGTTAGCATATAAACTATGCAGATCTGTAGTAGTTGCAGAGCAAAATAATTATTGGATTATATCTCTGGACAAGCATATGTTATACTCCATTTGTTGTTTGATAAGAAATTGAGTTTTATAGATGGCATGGCGGAACATGGGAAGTACTCAAATGATCAGATGGATCCCAAATTGAGATTTATTCTAGCCAAACACTGGTAAAAGCTTCTGGCCTTGTAAATAAACCATATTTGTAATATAAATTGAGAAATGAATAAGGAGGAGCTCCTCAACCAAAGAATTTTCTAAGAAGTGCCAAAACTAAATGCAAACATGTTAAGGAAGTAGACAATAGAAACAAGTCTCGCAAGTCTTTGTAACCTTGTCATGTCTAATGAGAACATTTCTAGAAAAATTCGAAATCAATCCAACGGAAATATACAAGTAAAGTGATGTGAAGTACCACAGAAGCATGCAAGGGGGCAGTTTCTCTCATATCAAAGGCTTGTGCCTTCCCACTGGCTAACCTGAGAAGCATAAAGGCTCCTCCACCAATTCCACTTGATGCAGGACTGACGACACCCAGGCAAAGAGCAGCAGCCACTGATGCATCAACAGCATGACCTCCTTCACGAAGAACTTTCATCCCTATTCTGGAACATCGTTTATCATCAGTGGCAACAGCACCATGACGTGCTATGATTACCTCATGCCTATGTTTGATGGGACCACTGACAGAACCAAGGCTTGAAATTGGAGGCAACCATATAAAGAAGAGAAATGCTATGGTGGGCCATAAGAACAACAGAGCTGCAACAAATAGATACAATAGTCTTGAGTTCCTCAAAGGAAAATAACTAAATATAGAAAAGCATGTACTGATCAACAAAATTGCAACCAAATCAATCAAAACATCACCAAAAGGGAAATTCTCAAAATCACGTGTACATATATATATATATATACGTGGTATATGACACAGTTAGTTTCTAAGAAAAATTTATACCATGCGCATTTGAAGCATTTTAGATAGGTGTTTATATCTTTCTAGGATTGGGGTTCTCAAGTTAAAGATCAATGGCAAGTGGCATTGATGGTTAGGTTTTTGCTTTCTCAAGCTCAAAGGTCAACGGCCAATGCCTTACATTGTTCTCTTAACATTCTCTCCGAAAATAGACTGAGTTCTATATAATTTATCTCAACGAGCATGCGGGGGGAAATATGTTCATAAGCAAGCAAGTCCATGTTACTGTATAGAACTCAAGGATAAACTTTCAAGATAAAAACTATAAGTAGCATCCCCAGTTGTCAGAACAACACCATCAAACAATATTTCCATTCTCTGTTACCACAATCTAATCCCACTCAAGTGTACACTTTCCTCATTAAAAAAATTTAAACTTGGGTGGCTAAATCTGTCGACTGGGGCATACCAAGTTGTGGCTTGTGCAACTAGGGAACACCAACCTCAATTAGCAATATTTACGGTCAGAATTAGGAGTTGCATACTAATCGTTTCCTCCATTAAGCGAATGCTCTTTACACCCTCTAATCTAATGGTATCTATAATCTTTACAGTTCTCTCAATTCATCTCATCTCACATCATCTAATATTATAATTTTTTTAAATTCTCATATAAAATAAAATAAACTAATTAATTTTTTTAAATCTTAAAATAAAAATAATATTAAAAAAAAATATTATAATAATATTTTATTTAACTTTTAATTTTAATCTCATCTTATCAAAGGTGAGAAATAATTAAGGTGGGTCAAGCTCAGAAAAGGGTCAAAATTTCATGGACTAGTGCCACCAGCCTTTTCCCCAGTTCTATCACCAGAGTACTTTCAATTGTGACAGATACACTGACGTTCGGACAACATTGAGCTTTTTTTTCTTCCTATTTTTCCATCCCCTGATGTTGCAGCTGTCTGTCAAGCTTTTCGTTTGCAAGCTTCCTAACTATGTTTTCTTTTTGAGTGTCATCTATGCACCCCTCTAGATCATCAATGTTATCTATTCAATCTTTTCACGCACACCTTAAAATTAATCCGCACAAAAAATAAAACCCATTAACAAGAAGTCAACGAAAATTATTAAATTACTCACATGACATGAGCCTGCACGAGATAAGAAGATCAGCTCAAACTCTCTGTATTCTTCTTTCTTTGTGTTCTTCTTCGTCTTCGTTTGAGCCACGGACTCTGAGAGTTTGCGGCAACCGGAGGTGCGGTCATAAGTAAGCACGTACGCATGCACACGTGGTTCTTCCCATATGGCCAGAACGGTATACGGCGAAGTTGGAAAATGGTGACTGGTAAGAGACAATTAATGTGGTTTGGTTTAGTTGTCGTTTTCTGAGTTTCAGACTTCGACATCCTTTTGACTCGACATGCACGCACCAATATTCCTTGCACTACGATTGCGGGTTTTTAGTGAGAACTGGAGTCACGAGGCTCCGGGCAATCATCTTCTTTTGGGTCTCGAGTTTCATGATTTTCATCCACTTCCAGTGCCCAATAATATCTATCCCTTGACAGCTACATTCGTTGATATGCATCACATGATTTTTCAATAATTTATTTTTTTTAATCTAATTATTATCTATTGTGCATCGTTTGGTTACATCACATAATATCCATCCATCACAAAATATATTTCTCTCAATCATTTCATCATATAAAGCAAGATATATTGAATAGAATTATTCAAATTTTTTTTCCTGAGTTTTGGGCTCTTGGCAAACATCCTTCAAAATTTTAAGTTTGAATGACGTATTTTTTTAATTTATTTTTTAATTCTTGGGAGGCACATAATTACAAAGTAACATACGTCACTTTATCCGGTATCAAAATTGAAAAGTTCCAAAAAAACAATTTTTTGATTCTTTTATTTCATTAATGATTATTAGGTTATTTTCTAGGAAGAGTTAGACGAATACAGCGGACAGAAGGGCCCGCCCCCGAAAGAATCAAAAGATGATAAAAAAAAAAAAACTGCTTAAACGTTTGACGTTGTTTGGATTTTCTTTATTAGAATTCGACAAATTTTATACAAATATTTTTAAAAAAATTAAATTTTACTAGTAAAAATAATTTTTTTACACTTTTCTTTTTCAAAGTAAGATTCACTTTTTTATAAAAATTTATATAAAATTTATCTATTTAAGACTTATACAAATCATTTATCTCTTTGTATACAATTGTAAGATATACAAACTTTACCACTTTCTTTAAAAACAAATATAGTCTATTATTAAAAAAATGATTTTTTCATAGTTAATTTTCTAAAAAAAAAAAATCCAAAAATTACGTATTTTAAAATTATAAATATCATTTATCTTTGTTCATGCAAAACATATGTTATATTCTTTCTATAAAATATAATATTAAATGCTTCACTGTTTGACTTTTGTTCTTATTTCTTCTATCATTTTTATGAAAAATTGTTTTATTTATCATCTTCATATAACACAGAACACCTAATTTTTTTTTAATTTTAATATAGCCGTAGAGAATATATATAGTCTTACACACTTTAATTAAAAAAAATAGAAAAAATCTGGACCCACTTATAAAAAACTATATTTTTTATAATAAATTTTATTTTTTTTAAATAACTTGTGCGAAGCTCGCACAATATATATCTAGAAAAGTAATCAAAGTTGAAACTCAACTTAGGGCATGTCTGCCAGACTACCACAGCTTTGGGCTTTACCCCAAGCCCACCCGTATTCAAGAACAGCCGGATCTGGTATTCGAATCACGGACGGGGCCAGTTATTCCTTATTCAGTAGCCCGACCCAGTAAAGACGAACTCCTTAATAGTTCGAAGATTTCCCGCCCAAACTTAAATCTGCTTTCATCGTCTCCGATTCCGAAAATTGAGGAACAAAATTGGAATTCCAGTTCATTTCTACTTCTCCGCCTTCCTTGCGAAACCAGAACCCTAATCCTCACTCCGACGCCACGGTCATCACCTCCACACTCCAAGCCGTCGCAGCTGGAGCAAAAGCAGTCGACTCTGTTGCTCGAACCCAGTTACTTCTTTCATCTTTCTTCCAGTCTTTGTCGAGGGACCAAACTGATTTCTACAGGTTTCTTCCTCAATCCCCGTATGATCATATTCTTTTTATGGGTTTTCGGATTGACTTATCTAAGCATTTCATTGTGCATTTATTTATATATGTGTGTATGTTATCGTATGGGAGAAGTTCTCCTGCAAGTATTTCTGTTCAAATGTAGTCATTACTATTCAATGGTATTCATTATTTTGTTATTACTAATAGTAAGAAAAACTATCGATAGAATATTAAATAGTAATAGAATACTTAAGAATACTTGAAAATAACCTAAACTAGGCCTGTGAATCCCTCGACCTCCCTTCTCTTTTGTGAATTTTTTCAGATAGGATATATTAGAGCATCCGCATCGGCTTCTTCAAAGTACTTTTCATCTTCAAATTTAACCAATTTTATCAATAGTTGGTGCACAAATTAGTTTTCATTTAAAATATAAGCTACAGTAATTTCATCTTTCTTTCTAAAAATGAAATGTAAGAAGTCTAAGTAAATTGTTTATTAACTTTGGCTTCACTCTCCCGCGGCTCTCTCTCTCTTCTTCTTCCCTCTTTCTCTTCTTCTAGTTTTTTTTTTTCTCCTTTCTCTTCATCTTCCCTCTTTATCTCCCTGGAGGAAGCATTGGTTTTGCAGGTTCGTAAAATCCGCGACAGCTTGGCTCAGAGACATTTGCAGGTCGGTATGTGTTAAGAAGATGAAAAATCAAGACTTTTCTTATTATATGTCGCATTCATTACAATGAAGAATAGGCAGTATAAATAGATACATGTAGCTTATCTAAGAATGGAAACAAATGAAGATATGGAAATAAGAAATATTTACAATGTAACGTCTAATTCCTAAAAAACAGAAGAATAATGGTTGGCTGATTTTGTGCAAGGCTGAATCCTGAATTGGTGCAATCATGGATTCAGTCAATAACGTCAATACTCCCCCTCAAGTTGGCGCATGAAGATCCGCAATGCCCAGCTTGCATGAGAAGTGATGAAAAAGCTCGCGTCCTAAAGCTTTAGTGAAGATGTCGGCAACTTGGTCATGAGATGAAGTATGGACGGCAGTGAGGAGACCGGACCGGATCTTATCTCGAATAATGTGACAGTCAATCTCAATATGCTTGGTACGCTCATGAAAGACAGGGTTATGAGCAATATGAAGAGCAGACTGATTGTCACAATGTAAGTGGAAAGGCTCAGGGTGGGGAATACCAAGATCAGTAAGAAGCTGTTTCAGCTAGGTGAGTTCGCAAGTGGTGACGGCCATGGCACGGTATTCAGCTTCTGCAGAAGAGCGTGCCACTGTCGTCTGTTTTTTTGTACGCCAGGAGATAGGACTTGTGCCAAGTTGAATGAAATATCCGGTGGTGGAGCGACGGGTAGTAGGGCAACTTGTCCAATCTGAATCAGTATAGGCTGTAACCTGTAGGCTGCTGGATGATGAGAAAAAAATGCCTTGGCCTGGACAGCCTTTGAGGTATCGGAGAACACGGGTGGCTGCTTGCATGTGAGGAGCACGAGGGGCATGCATGAACTGGCTGAGGATATTCACTGCAAAGACAATATCAGGGCGAGTAATGGTTAGATAAATGAGGCGTCCAACTAGTCGGCGATAGAGACTGGGATCAGGGAGGAGTGTGCCATCATGATTGGTGAGCTTCAAGTTCTGTTCCATAGGAAAGGGAGCGATCCGAGAACCAAGTTGACCACTATCATTCAAAATATCAAGAGCAGATTTTCGTTGGTTGAGGAAGATGCCTTTGGAGGAGCGAGCAACTTCGAGACCAAGAAAAAATTTGAGGGGACCAAGATCTTTGGTTTTGAACTGTGTAGAAAGAACTCTTTTGAAAACTTCAATCTGGGAGAGATCATTGCCAGCAACAAGAATATCGTCGACATAAACCAGGACGAGAGTGATAGTGGTGGGAGTGACCAAGGAAAATAAAGAGTGATCTGCTTGAGATTGAGTGAAACCTGCATCAAGAAGCACAGTGGTTAGTTTATGAAACCAGTTTCGGGATGCTTGTTTGAGGCCGTAGAGGGATTTGCGAAGGCGATAGACACGCGTCTCCCCCTGAGGACAATAACCGGGAGGTGGTGTCATGTACACTTCCTCATTAAGATCTCCATGGAGAAAGGCATTATTGACGTCGAGTTGATGGATGATCCATCTTTGAGCAGCTGCGACAGCCAACAGACAGCGAACAGTGGTCATTTTTGCAACGGGTGCGAAGGTCTCATGATAGTCGAGACCTTCAATTTGCGTGTAACCTTTGGCAACCAGCCGAGCTTTATATCGTTCAAGAGAACCATCTGCTTTGAGTTTGGTTTTGAATACCCATTTGCAACCGATGGGTTTCTTACCAGGTGGTAGAGGTTCAAGAGTCCAGGTGGAATTTGCTTCAAGGGCACGGAGTTCAGCAGACATAGCGTCTCGCCAATGAGAATGGCGAATGGCAGCGGAATAACAAGAAGGATCAACAGAAGTAGTGAGGGCATGTAAAAAATTAAGGTGAGATGAGGAAAACCGGGAATAAGAAAGGAAAGCAGATAAAGGGTGAGCAGTACTTGAGGTGCGTGCAGCAGGTGATGATGCCGTGTGCTCAGTGTGTAGCGTCGGACAAACATAATCATGGAGATATGCAGGTCGAGAAGTAGCACGTCGAGGGCGAGAAGATATAAGAGGAGGGGGATCAGAGGGGCTAGAAGGAGAAATGAGAGGAGGATTTGGTAAGATAAGCTCAGGAACAGGTAAGGGAAGGATGGGAAGAGGTGAGTCGGAAAGATCGGGAAGATCCTGAAAAGGGAACTTGTGTTCATTGAATGTGACATCGCGGGAGAGAATAATGGTTTGAGTGTCGAGGTTATAGAGCTTGTATGCTTTGTGGGTACTGGGATAACCAAGAAAAACGCATCTAGAGGCACGAGGAGAAAATTTATCTCGAGAGGCACGGAGGGTTTGGGCATAACAAAGACAACCGAATACACGGAGATGACTATAATTGGGGATGGTATTGAAGAGAAGTTCAAAGGGGGATTTATTTTGGAGAGTGCGACTCGGTGTGCGGTTAATGAGATAGGCCGCAGTGAGGACACATTCGCCCCAAAATCTTAAAGGTAAATGGGCTTGAAAACGAAGGCTTCGAGCAATATTCAAGAGGTGTCGGTGTTTCCGTTCCGCAACGCCGTTTTGCTGCGGAGTTTCGACACAGGTACGCTCATGAATAATGCCGTGAGTGTGAAGATAGGTTTGAAATTTGTGCGAGAGAAATTCTTGTCCATTATCAGTTCGAATTATTTTAATCATTTTATTGAACTGAGTGTGGATGAGGGCGAAAAAATGCATGAGATGTGTATAAGCCTCAGATTTATGACGCATGAGATAGATCCAAGTAGTGCGGGAAAAATCATCAATAATAGTAAGAAAATAATGGGCACCACAAATTGAAGGTGTATGATAACCACCCCAAATGTCACAAAAAATGCGATTGAAAGCAAAAGTACTTTTATTAGCAGTAGAAGAAAAAGGCAGACGCGTATGTTTAGAACGAGCGCAAACATCACAATCTGAGATAACATATGAAGTATTAAAAATCTGAGGAAGGAGAAGACGAGAATGATGACCTAGGCGTTGGTGCCATAAGTCTTTATTAGCAGTGGATTGTACGGAGAGAGCCATGACGGTGTTGGGCCGGTACACATAAAGCCCATTGCAAAAATCACCCGCTCCAATCAGCCTCGTCGACTGTGGGTCCTGAAAGAAAAAATTTGTAGAAGAGAAAGAAACAATGCAAGAGGTATTAGAGGTAAGTTGAGGGACAGATAAGATATTAAATTGAAATTGAGGGATAAAATAGACATTTGATATGGTGAGGGTTTCGGATAGGATACAGGTGCCGACTCCTTCAATGGAGATAGTATGTCCATTGGGAAGTCGAACAGATTGGGGGGAAGAAGGGGCATGGAACTCGGTGAAGGTGGCTCGGTCGTGGCACATGTGGGCACTGGCTCCGCTGTCCACGACCCAGTCATGGCGGCTATCAAATGAGGGAGAATATGAAGTGACTTTACCAACAAAATTTGCTGAGGAGGGTTGCGGGTTGAGTAGATCAAGTAATTTCTGGTAGAGCTCAGGCGTCAGGCCTGGTACCGGGGACGAATCAGAGGAGAAAGATGCGGCGTTGGCTACCGGAGTCATCCCAGATGGTGGTTTGCCGAGGAGAGAAGGGCGGGGCTTGGATCGATTGTCTCGGCCAGGGGGGTACCCGATGATTCTCCAGCAACGTTCACGAATATGGCCTGTTTTGCCACATTCCGAGCAGCGAGGGAGATTCTTGGAGGCACCAGAGGAAACTGCGAAGGCCAGAGAGTCAGCCGTCGGTGTTCGCAGATGAAGAAGTCGCTGCTGTTCTTCCTGAAACAAAATAGAAAAAACTTTGGTGATAGGGGGAAGGGGATCCATGGCAAGTATCTGAGTCCGAAGTGGAGAAAAAGATTCGTTGAGGCCAAGAAGGAATTGAAACACTCTTTCATCTTCTGCTTGCTGTTGAAGATCTTTGAGATCATTGCTAGTTTGGAGATGACTTAGTTCATCCCAGATTTGTTTGATCTGGTTATAATACTCATGAATGGAATGTGTATGTTGTTGTAGGGAGGAGAGCTCGCGCTTGAGGTGGTAAAGGCGGGCATTATTGCCGTGGCTGAACCGAGATTGAAGATCAATCCAGACTTCACGTGGACTGGTGTGATACTCGAGAGAGTTAGCAAGAGATGGGCTGATGGAGTTGAGAATCCAGGTAAGAACCATATCTTTGGTTTGATTCCATTGTGGGTAATTGGGAGAAGTTTTGTCGTGAGGGGATAGAGAACCATCAACAAAGCTCAGTTTATTTTTGGCATTGAGGGCTCGAGTCATAGCCTTTTGCCATTTGGAAAAATTGTCTCCTGTAAGGAGTCCAGAAACAAGAATGAGACTGGGAGAATCAGAGGGATGAAGATGGTAGGGAGAGGGGACGCTGGAAGAAGAAGAAGAAGAGGAAGAGGAAGAGGAAGCCATGAGAGAGGGGTTGGGGATCGTATTTAGGCTGATACCATGTTAAGAAGATGAAAAATCAAGACTTTTCTTATTATATGTCGCATTCATTACAATGAAGAATAGGCAGTATAAATAGATACATGTAGCTTATCTAAGTATGGAAACAAATGAAGATATGGAAATAAGAAATATTTACAATGTAACGTCTAATTCCTAAAAAACAGAAGAATAATGGTTGGCTGATTTTGTGCAAGGCTGAATCCTGAATTGGTGCAATCATGGATTCAGTCAATAACGTCAATAGTATGCAACGGAAGCCAACGAAACTAATTTAATTACTCGTACAGCCATCTTCCTGCTTCTTTATATAATTTCGTGTTGACTCAGGAATTTTTTTTACGGATATTTGTAAAATAGGACTTGGCTTTTGAGTGTTTGATGCTTTTCTTGGGAAATCTCATTGTTGATTTGGTTGGCACGATTTTTAGGTCTAGATCTGGTCAATTTTCTTGCGATTACAATTTGTTGATTTGGTTCCAAGTCTTCTTTTCACCTGGTGTTATAGCCGTTCGTTGTTTCCTATCTTTTCCTACCTTCCGAGCAGAGGAAAATAAAGAAAAATAAAAGATTTGATCACTCGCTGGATGAACCACTGGATTTCCTAGTTTCAACTTTGGGTTAGGTTTATTTACTTTCGTTTAATATCTCTTTTGTTTATAGTGAAAACAGAGTTGGTTTTGATGTTTTTTAATTGCATTTCGTTGGAGATTAACCTGTTTTGTTCTGTTTTTTTATTAGACCTGAAATGTACAGAGTTGAGCATGAGTTTTTGTGAATACATTACTTTGATAATTCTGGTGTGATACCGCTGCAGTAGATCTATTTATTTTAAGCAATATCGCTTATGAAAGTCTTGTTGGAGATTATGAAAATAAAAATAAAAATATTTTAAAAAATAAAAATATTTTAAAAAATAAAAAATAATCAAAGAAATATAAATAATAAAAAATAATAAAATTTTATTATTACAGAAAATATAATGACTAATATAATGTAGTCAGTTTTTGAATTATTAGTTCAGAGTGAGAAAATTATGTATTCTTTAAATTTTAAATATTGAGATAATCTATCCAATGCTAATACTCTAAATACTGTGTTTGGTTTGGTCTGATTTATGTGAGGAATTGGGAAATGCAGAAAATTAAATACGAGAGAGGAAATTTTTCATGGGAAAGGTGCGAGTGGAAAAAAGCTGCGGAAGAAATAAGAATGAAAGTAAAAGAAGTCGGCAGACAAATAAACTTACAAATCGGACAAAATAGACAAATCCATAAAACCGTCAGAAAAAAGGTTAAACCAAAAAATACTATTTTGATTCACTGTGCAGACCGGCCATCATCTCTGAGCCTTTTCTTTTGTTCTTCTCTCATTTGTTGCTTTGTTGTCTTTGCGTTCCCCCCATGGATTACTTCTTGATCTTTTAGACATTAGGGTTTCGTGTCGGGTGCAAATGACACTTTGGTAAATCGATATTAATTTTTGTTTTGGGTGAGATAGAATTGTGTGTGGATATGGCAAGGCGAAGGGCCAAGAGAACTGTAAACAAATCTGCGTCTTCACCTTTGAACGGTGGAAATGTTGCTGTTGAGACAGAGGCACAAATCGAAAAGGATGAAGTTGCGTTTACAGACCAGGAAGGTTTGCCTTTTTTTTGGCTTTTTATTACAGTTATTTTACATTCTCTTTGCCTCTATTTGGATAAGCCCAGATCTTACGTAAACTTTCGTTGGATTTTCTTATAACCATGAGACCAAACCTAATTTTGTAGCGATTATAAATTGTGGATCTGACCTACTTATCAATACATACATGTATGTATGTGTGTGTGTAAAGATATTTGTGGACGTAGATAGGTCTTTGTCTCTTGTATAACATCTTCTACTTGGGTTTGCCTATTCTTATCAATAATATCGATTACTTACTAAAAAAAAAAAGATATTTGTGAACCAGCCCTGCATCTATGATGCCTTTCACATGATATGGTTTTCATGTTTCGATAATGCTTCAAACCATGTTGTGGAGGCTAATACTATCGCGAATTAGTTTCCTCTATTTTTTTTTTTTGGGGGGGGGGGGGG